>JAVQIZ010025660.1:0-12183 GCA_036023535.2 Galaxias brevipinnis | reverse complement strand
CACCCCCGTTCTCCTCATTATCGTGCGTGAGGCGGTTGGATCATCTGCACCATCGGTTCTGATTGACACTCTCCCACAGTCATGGGTCAGAGAACTCCACGACCCCCGACACCCCCCGGGCCGCTGTCTTGTCGGCCCGTCTTCACTCGGGGTCATCCCTCGGCTCGCCGTGACCTCCCCTCACCCTCCAGCCTTTCCTTCACATCTAACCCCCGTCACTTCAACTCCGCCAGGCGTGAAGGGCCGGTCAGAAAACCGGTCCAGCGCGGCCACTGTGTTCAGCTCGGTGGTAGACCGTCCATCTGTCTGTGGGCTCCTTCAGCGTTGGCCCCACACAGGCCACCCCAGAGCCCACCCCAGCCCAGCCTTCTCCCCCTCCTAGGGCCAGGCAACAAAACGCACTGACAAGCCCAACACAAGACGCTTAAAGAGCCCAGCATCCTGCCACTGTACTCCGCGCCGCGGCCAGTCAACACCCTGCCGCGTTCGCTATGCACACAGCTCCAAGTTTACAAGCCAGCATCCCGCCATGGCGCGGCTGGCCATGAAATCAGCCACCCATGAAATGGTGACGGCCATCTTTTGGGCTGCGAAAAAACAAAACAAAAAAAAACCCAGCCACACACATTGAATGGTTGATTTCCCAGCAGGCCATGGCTGGTGGAAGGAACGGAATAAGATGATAAGGGGTTGGGGGGCGGGGGGAGGGGGGGGGGGGAGTGTGAAAGGAGGAAGTCGAGGAGACGGATGTTGTGTGGAGGACCCCCCCACCCCCCCACCCCTGTGTTCTCCTAATAGCAGCTATAACCTATCCCTGGCCAGACCGGTGTGTGTTTGGCCTGTGGTGATGGATGGCCAGGGCTGCCAGCGCGTAGCACACTCCCCTGACGTCTCACTCCGGCCTCCCTCCCTCCCTCCCTCCCTCCCAGCGGTACCATCCTACAGCTATAGCACGGCAGCTCTGATGGATGTCCCCCCTCCCCGGCTACAAGCAGTAAATTCCTCCACTGTGACTTGAGCCCCCCCTCTCCGAGAATAAAGAAAAAGACACTGGTGGTTTCAATGCACTCCCAGATGTGCTAAGATCACAGTGTGTTGTTTCCCATCTCTCTCTCGCTCTCTCTCTCTCTCTCTCTCTCTCGCTCTCTCTCTCTCTCTCTCTCTCTCTCTCACTTCTTTCTCTCCAGCGCTCTCTGAAGATCTGAAATAACACAAGAGGCTGGCAAAGAAAGAGAGAGACATTAATAGAAGGGGCGATACGAAGCATGTGTGTGAGAGAGGGATTCTTTTTTTCTTTTTTTTTTTCTTGGCCAACCAGCATACAAATCAAATCCCATTACCTCCCCTGGCTCTGCGGCATTGTGGGATTGAATGGAGTGGCGAGGAGGCGAGACTCCAGCAGAGAGCACATTGTAGGCTGACGAGGGCCTTCTGGGCCGGGAGGCCCCCTCTCCCAGCGCCCTGAGAGGCCCCTCACACCACGGCCCCGAAGGGTCAATGGGGGCCCCAGCTGAGAGCCATGGCGAACGTGTTAAACGGCCAATGCGGGGAGTTTTCTCCGTGAGCTCGGCGATGTAGAGGGGGAGGGGGGTCATTAGTTTCCAGCATGGACGAAAAGGGAAGAAAGCCATTAACTCAATCAGAGGCGAAAGGTTTTTAATTGCGGTGGAAGGTGTTAAAAAAGAAGAAAGGCCAGTTGGCTGTGAAAGGCTGCCGGTAGGGATGTGAGGACATAAAGGCCTTTCTGTGCAGGTGCACCACTGTGGGCAGAGGTGGGGAGAGCAACAAGCAGTGGGTCATGCTGAAGTGTAGTTTGTGGATGATGAGTAGCCTTTGTTGTTTTCTCTGTTTACCTGCTATTTAAACACAGCTCCGGACTGGTCTAAGTATTTTCACAAAACAAAAAACTGAAACTTAAGTAGAGGTAACTGAGGCGATTTTAATTCCACATTGTCCCACATTGTTGGGTCACCATTTAGCTACACTTTCAAAATACCACATGAAAAGGCCAAGTCTGGCATTGAACGGTACTGTTCCATACGGCTGCAAAAAAAATGGAGAGTATGACACACTTCTTCACAAACGCTTCAATTATGCATACCAGGAACAACCCTTTGTGTAACAGTCTCTCATTGTTACTGCCATATCCAGACATACCCAAACAGATTCCAAGCCCTAACTGTGTCCCTCTGGCTTCACACAGTCATCCCCATCTTGGCTCAGTGTTGTTAATCGAGATGCGTGGATGTACATGGCTAGACCCAAATCTCTTTGTATCAGTGTGTGTGTGTATCAGTGTGTGTCTGTGTGTGTGTGTGTGTGTGTGTGTCAGTCAGTGAGAAGTCTGCAGTGCGTCTGTACAACGCAACGCTTCCTCCCACATTCCACAATGCCGTGTGCCGGCAGCCAGCGGAGCTCTGTGACCCGTCACCCCCAGGTTAACAACTCATGGCCATTTGCCTCCAATTGGATATTAACGCATCTTCACTCAGGCCCATAAATAACGGGGCTGGGGGCGGCAGGCTGGCCCCTTTATCACGGAGGCAGGCTTCTGACATTGCGCATTCCTGGACCACTTTGGCCTCCACGCTCTCCGTCTACTTTCTATTGCTTTATTTCTTTCTCTCTCTCTCTCTCTCAGCAGTGCACGAACTATAGCACCACACACTTGCACTTGACTGGGATCGTAAAAGACCCCTCATCCGCTGCAAAGTGACCCCACGTTTTCTCCTTTGCGGGGACTGTGGGGGCAGTTAGGAAATGGTGCAGGGCTCTGTGTCTGAGTGTAGACTGTGTGCTCTGTCCCTGTAAACAATGCCATGTGCTTTGAGACAATGAACAGGCTGATATCGCAGACAAAGTCCTAAGTGCATTGTCATCAATCCCCCCGGCTGTGGCCCACAGCTGAATATTTGGCCCTCTGGACCGAAGACGGACTGGCACAATATGAGGGATCGGAACAGAGGCAGGCAGGGGAGTCCAAAGCGTCACGCTAACAGGCACATCAACAGCATGCAGACAAGCCAGCAGAGATAACCAGCAGTGCCATCTGGAACTGTCATACACAGACAGTACAAAGAGACACAGAATTCACGCTGAGATTTTGTCTGCATCAATAGACCAGGAAAATTCAGCTGGAAAGATAGAATTCCTCCTGAACAGATTCACCCATGGACTCAAGGAATTCTAGAGAGATGTCCTGTCAAAAATTATTGACAGACTGAATAAAATGTTTTTTTCAAGCAATAACTGGAATTACTTAAAACATATAGGCCTATATGCCTATTACAGTCAGTGAGAAACACTTACTCATATCAACTATTAAGACATTATTATTAGTATTGTTTAAGTCCATACACAAAAATATTCATATAAAAAATATTCACTTGATAAGAATGTGTGTTTATGTCTCTGTCAAATTGCTTTTTTCTTTTGAGGTGCACGTCATTCTTAATTGGTGATTTAAATAAGCGCATGAGAAGTGAATCAATAGTCAGTACAAAAATATGCTATTCTTAACGTAAACAACGTTCAGGCATGTCGTATCCTACCGTCAGAGCGGAGAACTTTTGAGCGCGTCCTGCGCAAAGGAGACCGAGAAGGACCAAGAGCGGACAGACGCGCATCTTGATGGTGTTATTAAATGTTCCAAATTACGCACGTCCAAAATTAGGATTGTTGCTTTTAATTTTGACCAAAAGTTTTCAATGATAAAAAAAAAAAAATTCCAACGTATTCCTTTGAACGAATATGGCTGCTAAACTTAAGATGAAGAGTAATTTCACAACGTCTCCTTGGTCTGTCAGTTCCGTTATAGGTCTAAACCTTCTGAAGAGACTTATTTCTCGCAATGCGGTAAACCCTGTGTGCTGACCTTTCCCTCCCTCAGTGGCTATCACTCTCTCGAATCGACTTCTTTACTCCACACCCCCTCCCTCTCTCCTTGTAGTTTGTGTGGAGTAGATCTCTTATCAGATACAGGCAGGCTCCTTTGGTAAAGGTTGGAACTCACACTGAAGGAACTCCGTAGCTGCTTAGTCAAGACAAACCAGGCAGTGATTATTTTCTTCCACTGTTTTCATTGTTTCATCCAAATAACAAAACTTTTATTTTTGCTCTCCTATAGTGCAACAGCTAACTAGCCAAGAGAGGACCAGACAGATGCTGGTCAGTAGCGCGTGAGAAAGGGACAGAACGCAGCTTTAGTCATGAACTCCACTTCATAAAGAAGGAGACAGACAGATACACACTCACACATACGTGCAGGCACGCCCACGCGCACACACACCCAAAAATAAGGGGCCAGATGCAAAGGCTCTACTAATTGGCAATATAACTTTCCACTACAAGGAAACATTCGAAAATTAATGCGAACAACATGTGTTAGGTTTATAAGAGTAAAATATTACAAACAAAACCTCAAGTGCCTTATGTTAGCTCTCGCATAAAGATGAGCTTCATCTTTGTCTGGTATGTCACTGGCAGATGCGAAAGATTGGCGCATGGCGTTTTTGACAGCAAGTCGTTATTGCCATCTAGTGGAAGGCATATTATTAATGGCAATCCCAATTGAGACAAATGTAATAAAACACGAGAAGGCTTCAAACTGACGTGCAATAAATGTGGTATTTAATGTTATGTGGTAATATAGTATGGTTTATTATTTACTTCATAAACATAATGGGAAAAAAGGCTAATACCAGAGATAATCAAAATGACAGACAGAAATAATATTTCAATTGCGCTCTTGTTGCCAGTAAGAGTTTTTCTAGTATTGTTTAGGCAACAAGCTGCACGTTATTATTTTTTTACCATGTTTCGTTACAATTTCATTGCAAAAGAATTATACCTCTGTCATAAGCATGAATGTCACCTCTATGGAAAGCAGAGTGTAGGGGAATATGAATAGAAATGGCATGACAGTTGTGATAGAGAAGTTAAGACGGAGGAGACATGTGTGCAGTATAGAGGAAAAGGAAGTTGGCGGTGGGAGAGCATTAAAGCCAGTAAGGAGAGATAAGACAATATAAGTAGGCTAAGATAAGGACATACAGGACTAAATTCAACATTGCATACTATAGGTATGTACGGAGATGGAAATTAGATCATTGCCAACAGAGACAGTGAAGCAAGAGTATAGGCCTACATTTTATGAGAGTGAAAGAGAGAGGTACAGAGAGGAAATGCACGCAATAGGAATCAACGAATTCATTGTAGAGAATGCTTGATAATTTAGAGGGAGATGTAAATTATATTTTTTTTTGTTTGGTTATTTTGAAAGGGGTTCAAAAGAGGATTAAGCGTTTCCCGATCCATCTCTCCCGGAGTGTCACTCCAGTTCAGTAAGGAGCGGTAATGCTCCAAAAGTTGATTGCCAACTGCCACTAAAAATTAAAAGAAGAAGAAAGTCTGTCTTTCCGGTTGCCTTCCGTCTCCTCGGTGCAGGCTGCGTGGTTGTGTGGAGTACAAATTTGTATACTGAAGCTGTTTTACCTGACATACGATTTATCATTGAATCATGTCGTATCAGACCGAGGAAAGAGATGAGGAGGTTAGTTGCCGATCCTTTCATACACTTCACTTTTTGAAACAGAATGCAACCTAGTAAGCGGCATTAGTTAGCCTTAGCTGGCTAGCTTCCCCACACAACTAACGATGCGAGCATAAGCTGACGACGTTAGCCTATTTAGCACTTTAGAACTTAATCTGTAATACATATGACATTTTGAAATATAGCATGATATTATGCTAACGTATTTTTTGTTATTCACAGTATGACCCGTATTCATACTCCAATGACTACGATCTACACACGGGTAAGAAAGCAACCTTGTTTATATAAGCTAAGGTTTTATAGTTTTAGCCCTTGCCAGACTTACCTTTAATAATATATTAAGTAATCTGATGATAGGTGACATGTAATGTTAAGGATAGTAGTTGAATGTCCGATTCTAAGTAGTCAGGACTATTGCTAGGGCTTCATGCATGCAATCTCCATGTTAGCAACTGGAAAATGTAACGGCACCCTTACTTTGTTACTATCCATCAACTTTACTTGGGTTCAGATTAGTCCTGAAGTCTTTTAACGAATGTCACTTATATTCGTGTAGGTGACCCCAAAGCAGACTTGGCATATGAGCGCCAATATGAACAGCAGACCTACAGTGTCATCCCTGAGGTGATCAAGAATTTCCTCCAGTATTTCCACAAAACCACCTCAGACCTCATTGATCAGAAAGTGTATGAGCTGCAAGCAAACCGTGTCTCCAGCGAGAGCATTGAGCAGAAGATCTACGAGATTCAAGATGTCTACGAGAACAGGTATAGTCGTGACACATTCTAAAATATTGCCATAGATGGTATGTTCATTTTGAGAGATATCTGAAAAGTGTCATGAAGATTCTGTTTATTGTTTTTTTCTCTTTATTTTTTCTCGCAAGCTGGAACAAGTTAACAGACCGCTTCTTTAAGACCTCTCCTTGGCCAGAGGCTGAAGCCATCGCTTCCCTAGTTGGCAACGGTGAGGCCGTTACGGCTATTCTTTCTCTGTTTACAAAGTCCTGCTGACACCAGCTCTACGCTTGTCATGCAGAAACAAACATAAAAAGTCAGTTCAATTAATATTTGGCTGTATTTTGGTTAGCATTGTGAATTTATTTGGTTTGCCCTCCTGCTATCAGATGCTGTTTTCCTGATACTGTACAAGGAGCTGTACTACAGACACATCTATGCTAAAGTCAGCGTAAGTAACATGCTGGCTGATTATGCCGCTGATGGTGTAACACCGTTCATGTGGATATCCTGCGGCTCGGATTAAACATCATTCCTTTTCCTTTACCATCAGGGTGGACCCACTCTTGATCAGAGGTTTGAGTCGTACTACAATTACTGCAACCTCTTCAATTATATTCTCAGTAAGTTGTCTGCTCCGTTTATTTAAAACATTTTCCGACATGTCCACAAGCGTTGATTTCATGGCTTATTTGCCTGATAACTGAAGTTTGTATTGATCTGGGGAGCTGACTCCTAACAGCCCCTGTAAGACATTGGTTTGAGGTGTTTATCTTCCTAAATAGATGCTGATGGACCCGCCCCATTGGAGCTGCCTAACCAGTGGCTATGGGACATCATTGATGAGTTCATTTACCAGGTAAATTTGGCAAAGATTTATGTGGGAGTTTAAGTCTAAAAGGCATATCATAGGCGATTGTGGCATTGTCAGTGCACCAGGGTGAGACACCTGGTGATCTGAGATAAAAAGGCGATATGTATTAAACGACATCCACTCTTTCCCTCTCCAGTTCCAGTCGTTCAGCCAGTACCGTTGCAAAACGGCCAAGAAGTCGGAGGAAGAGATCGAGTTCCTGAGGAACAACCCCAAGATCTGGAACGTCCACAGTGTCCTCAACGTCCTCCACTCCCTGGTGGACAAGAGCAACATCAACGGGCAGCTGGAGGTCTACACCAGCGGAGGTACGGCCATAGATCCAGGGAACACCTCTCAATCCCAACCCCACTGTGTTCTGATTGAGGAGACCAGAGGACAGACAATTGTAAAGTGAATAACACACATGTTCCTGAATGAGATGGTGAGCTAACGCGCTCTGTGTGTGTGTGTGTGTGTGTGTGTGTGTGTGTGTGTGTGTGTGTGTTGTTATAGGCGACCCGGAGAGTGTGGCTGGGGAGTACGGCCGCCACTCGCTGTACAAGATGCTGGGCTACTTCAGCCTGGTGGGCCTGCTCAGACTGCACTCCCTGCTGGGGGACTACTACCAGGCCATCAAAGTGCTGGAGAACATTGAGCTCAACAAGAAGGTAGAGCCTTAGCAGGAACATCGCTAAGCCCAGGAGGACCTCGATCCACTGCGTGCTCTTCGTGCAAAATCGACATTTGGTTTAATATCCTCCTATTTCTGTTGCCTCCTCTTCATCGTTTCCGTCTGGGCCCGGTCTTCTGCAGAGTATGTACTCGCGCGTCCCCGAGTGCCAGATCACCACCTACTACTACGTGGGCTTTGCCTACCTGATGATGCGGCGCTACCAGGACGCCATCCGGGTCTTCGCCAACATCCTCCTCTACATCCAGAGAACGCGGAACATGTTCCAGAGGTCCACCTACAAATACGAGATGGTAAGTGGACACCGTTACGAAGGGGGTTGCCAGACGGAGGGTTAAAGGTCGTGGGTGAAGGGGTCGCCAGGCCGACCGAGCCACTCTGTGGCGTCTGAAAGAGGGAAAAGCATGCGGAGTGGCTGACCTTCTAGACTTATGTTTTTATTTATTTTTTTGCTTCTCAGATCAACAAGCAGAACGAGCAGATGCACGGCCTGCTGGCCATCGCCCTCACCATGTACCCCATGCGCATCGACGAGAGCATCCACACCCAGCTGAGGGAGAAGTACGGCGACAAGATGCTGCGCATGCAAAAAGGGTAAGGGAAGGAAAGCCGCCCCCCTTTTCCTTCAACACCACGCCCTGTCTGGAGACGGTGCCTTTCCCCAGAGGCTGCACTGACATGGTGGTCCCTCTGCCCTCTTTTCAGAGACCTGCAGGTGTTTGAGGAGCTGTTCAGCTTCGCCTGCCCCAAGTTCCTGTCCCCCGTGGTGCCCAACTACGACAACGTGCACCCCAACTACCACAAGGAGCCCTTCCAGCAGCAGCTCAAGGTGTTTGCTGAGGAGGTGCAGCAGCAGGCCCAGCTCTCCACCATCCGCAGGTAATCGTACTAATGAACTGCATTTGACATGGCACTTTTCTGGACACCCAAATCGCTTGAAAACCAAACACTTTGTGTGTGCGTGTGTGTGTGTTATTTCATTATGTAGAATTAGTCGATTGTCCTGACAATTTGTTTATTGTTAAGTTCTGGCAGTATAAATTACACGCATACATATTGACGTTCAGATATTTCCTATTGTATAAAATATTGTTGCAACATTTCTAATAAGTCTCGTCCGCTTCCTGTAGTTTCCTGAAGCTGTACACCACCATGCCCGTGGCCAAGCTGGCCGGCTTCCTGGACATGACGGAGCAGGAGTTCCGCATCCAGCTCCTGGTCTTCAAGCACAAGATGAAGAACCTGGTGTGGACCAGCGGCATCTCCGCCTTGGACGGCGAGTTCCAGTCGGCCTCGGAGGTCGACTTCTACATCGACAAGGTGTGTGTGTGTGTGTGTGTGTGTGCGTGACTCTCACCAAGCACAGCACAACTAGCAGTTGTCATGGTAGTTGTACAGGGATCTCTGTTGAGAACATAATGTTGACCCTGACTGTCTCCTTTCTGCTCCGTCAGGACATGATTCACATAGCAGACACCAAGGTGGCCCGTCGCTATGGAGACTTCTTCATCCGACAGATCCATAAATTTGAGGAGGTCAGCATTCGAGATAGTTTTAAAACAGCAAATGAGTCGTTCTACCAGGCGGCTGTTTGTGAGTAACGTTGTGTTTTTGCTCTGTGTGTGTGTGCGCCTGCAGCTAAACAGGACGCTGAAGAAGATGCCCATGAGCGCGGGCAGTGCGACCGCTGCCGCCACCACCACCACCACCACCACCCCCGCCTCCGCTGCCACAGCCTCCACCACCAGCACGGCCGCCGCCACCACACGCGCCACATAAGCCTGACAGACCTGAAGGCCCGGAGGACTGGGATCAACTCCTCCGATCCTCTTCACGTCTTTGAAACTGTTATTGATTGGGTTTTGTAACTAATAAAGGATGAAGTGGTATGCTGAAAGTATTTTGTAACTTGTCGGTTTTTCCTATGTTGATCTCTATATTGTATCCACTGGTGAATGCAAACACAGCATAAATGGTGTCTGTAAATTATTATCCACTAGATGGCGGAATCTACCATACTTTCACATCAGTCCAAATCACCATAATGCTTTGGCTACATTTCTTTTGGCATATTCATGCACCCGACTGGTAAATATTGAGTTACATCAAGTCAGTTTATCTGGACACTTGCCGTTTAAAAAATCACAGGCTGTGAAAGCTTGCAGTGGAATAAGAGACCATTAATTGTACTATTCAGTAGCAACATAGTATCCTGATTATTCCCAGCGTTTTCCGATGTACTGCACTGGCAGAGAAGTAATTCTAGAGTTGTACCTGCTGTCCCACTGACCCGGGCCGAAGGCTGTTGCATATTTCTTTTATTATCACAGGTCATCCAACAACATTTCCCAATACGTTTCTCAGGGCTGGTGACAACAATGACAAAACATAAAAACCTACAAAGTGGGGTTATAAAAATAAGGCTAAAAACACAACACTTAGGTTTGAAAACAGTTGCTGTACAAAAGGAAAAAGGACAAGCACAAATGTCTCCATAGCACAATGTACACATACTTCACACATCCACATTTGCTCTCTACCCACTCTGGTAGGCCAGCATTTTTCTTCAAAAATATTTGATATTCCATCACATTTTGTTTTTAGATTTTTTTTTCTTTATAAAATAAAAAAATAAAGCAAACACTTGTCATTTTGACTATACTCTTTTTCTCTCTGCGGTGGCAGTGCAAAATCTATTCATGGGCACAAAGCCATCTTATATTAATATGAACATCTTTTTGTATTTATATGTCCACCTTTTAAAAATCCATAAGAGGCATTTTGCTCTAAATGTAGGCTTTGATTTACCCCAAATGGTCTCCATGCTACAGTACCAAGGCGCCACTCTCAACCTGAAAACGTGTGCCGTTGACTGGGGCTGCAGTCCAAGATGCTTGCCCGACGATGTCATGCTCAGTGCTCTTGTTCCGACTAACAGTGAGTGGTCTCTTCAAACACGATTGGTTGATCCTCACTCCTGGATAAAGATATCTGGGCTAAAAGCATTGTGCCCACCACTGTCATGGAGACAGGAGCAGTCCGTTGAACAACTGATCCCAGAGCCAAGCCTCTTCTGCAACAGGAGCTCCTACTTGGTTTGCGAACGATGACATCTTTTATATAGGTTCAAGTCCCACCATTGAATGTCTCCAGGTGTCAGCTGGGATTGCCAGACAATTGGACACACAATAGAAGTGCTCTTGTCTTGCTCCAACTGAATGTCTCTGGTTCGAAACAAAAATAATGTATTTATCTAGCTCCCCCTAACATCCCACCCAAAACACATCAATATTGTCCCATTGCATTGACTTACATAGAAAACTTGAAAACGTGACAGAGAATTAGATAATCTTCTAGAGTCCAGTTCCATGGCCATTCGCTGGTCTGAGTGTGTGTGTGTGTGTGTGTGCGCATTCTCTTTTTAAGTGTGTGTGTGTTTGTGATTTGAATGCGTACCAGGTGTACATGATAATGAAGGCATCTTCAGACAGTCCCTTCGTTGTTGCCCTTCAAGAAACACTCTCAAATAATAGTCTCACCAGGCCGTGCTATCTTCATGTTATTCTGTGCTCTGGTTCTCACTCTTGATCGGTCTGTTCTCAATGAGGCTCCGATGAGGCTTAAAATATCAACACCAAACCCCCATCGAATGAAGCTGCCCGCGCGACGTTGAGCTGTCCCCCCCCAGTTCCGGCATGCCGTCCATCGCGCTCTCGACCGGCTGAAGACGTTGCCCAGACGACACACCACACACTCCCCCACCTCCTGCACCCGGTGCCTCCCGGTCTCCGGTGGGGCTTTGCCCCCCCTCGGGGTGTCTGCCGGGAGGGCACAGGAGGCAGGAGGACACACACGGTGGCTCCTCTCAGACCAGCGAGGCCTCGGCTAGTCATAACTCGGTGATCTCCAGGGGGCTCTGGGAGAGCGAGTCCCCATCCTTGTGGCGGTGCATGGGCGTGGACTTGGCCGACTCGGTGCGGGCGTTGCGCTCGGCGTACAGGCCGCCGTCGGCGTTGAGCGCTTCCAGGGAGCGTGCCAGGGCCCGCTGGTCGTCCTCCGGCAGGCTGTTGAGGTCGGAGGTCAGGAGCGTGCCCGTGCTGCCGTGGACCGCGTGAACGCCCTCGGGGCCCTTCAGCTCCACGGGCAGCTTGTGTTTGAAGCGCAGCGTGCCGCGGCCGCCCACCCCTGTGCCCGCGCGGTCGTCCTCGTCCTCGTCCAGGTCACTCTGGATCAGCTGCCCGGGCGTGGGGGGGGGGGGTGAGAGAGGGGTGAGGGGTGAGTGGCGGAGAGGAGAGAATGAGAGGAGGGGATGGGGAGACCACAGAGAAGAGTAAAGCCATTAATA
>JAVQIZ010025643.1:0-11558 GCA_036023535.2 Galaxias brevipinnis | reverse complement strand
AGAGAGAGAGAGAGAGAGAGAGAGAGAGAGAGAGAGAGAGAGAGAGAGAGAGAGAGAGACAGAAAACATCCAAGGGGTAAACAGTGTTGCTGGTGCATATCTTCTTAAGCCGTGTTGATAATTCACAGAAAATATATATATATCACATGGACACCACAGATACAGTGGGGTTTGGTTGCGGTACGGCTTAAGCCCAGAAACATCCCCGTGCAGCACATATGCACATGTAAACCGACACCACGCCAGTGCCGTTAGGCCGATCCCTGTCATTGACTTGTTGTCCTTTTCCAACGCTGCGTCGCTCCTCGTTAACGAGACGCCACAGCACCTCCGGCGTTCCCGACTCTCTGGCCACACACTGCCGCTCCCCGTCTCCGATCGTTTGCCGATGCGGCACGCGTTTTCGTATCCTCGTCGAAGGGAACGCCTCAGTGTGAGCCACACCACACCGCTCCTATCGATCTGCGTAAGCACGCTGCCTCGTGACAGTGTGAGCGTTCCCTTCTCCTTTCTCCAGACGTTCAGACGGAGTGTGACAGTGTGAGCGTTCCCTTCTCGTTTCTCCAGACGTTCAGACGGAGTGTGACAGTGCGCCGTCAGCGATGTGTGCCCTGACTCAGGCCTTGCTGTGCGGGATAAATCTGACTTGGGGAACTGTAAAGGGATTTGGTTTGATGCCAAGAGGCTGGGGGTGAGGGGCTTTACAATGACTGTAGGAATCACCTGCTGTATAGCCGTGCTATAAGGAATGAATGTGTTTGCACCTCGACTGTGAGAGTGTGAGCCAAAAAACATCTTTACCTATGATAAACACGTGAGATTTGGTGTTCCCGAGAGAGCTATCTGGTATAGAAGAAGAATATCAGGGAAGTTGAACACACTGAATGTGGAGTGAGGATTGTAGCCACCTAAAATGGCTCCTTTGACTGTTGGGGGAGGCCAAGAGAAGGCGCTCCGTGGTTACGCTCTCATTTCCCTCAGAATATCTCACCAGCCCGCAGTGGCAGCGCTTGGAACCGCACATATGCTCTGGATCTGAGGACCGTTTATTTGGGTGTGTCTGTGTGTGATTTTCATTAAAGACGCTGCCTGTGTCCTCTCCTTCTGCTTCTTCATCCTCCAGGGGAATTCTCCGCCAGTGGTGGTCAACACCGACACGCTCGACGGCTCCCCCTACGTAAGGACGCTTGTTAAAGTCTTTCACGTTTTCACAGCACAACACTTGACACGTCTTTATTTTTATGTTTTAAGTCATTTTAAACCCCTGGCACAACATTTTATTTTTCATTTATAAGTTGTTATTTTAATCCTTTAGGAATAACCCTCTCAAAATAAATACGTTCAAATATCTGTGACAGTCATGTGTAACAATGTCTCCTATCCCCACAGGTGAACGGGACAGAGGGGGAAATTGAGTATGAGGAGATAACGTTGGAAAGAGTGAGTAAGACACAGTCACTTAGAAAGAATGGCCAGGCTGCCAGCTATCATGTAGTAGTCTTAAGGTGGACGCACTTCTGAAGGATCCGCACTTCATTCATTTGTAGCTTGTCCTGGCTTGAGTTTGCCATCACAAAAGATGCACTGGAAGCCTAACCCTAGCCTATGCGTCTCGCATTGTCAGCACATAGTAGTAGTAGCAGTGAGACTGAATGTTATTTCACTACAAAGTTATGCAAACCAAAATTCCCATCAACTATTTCTACTAAATCTAATGTTAAATTAAGTTTTAAAATACAATATGGCGGCATTTTGGTGTATTATTTTTTTATTTTTGCTTTGTATGGTTGTTTTGGATGGCTAGCCACTAGCCTGAATGCTAAGCCAATCAACCAGGGGGTTGACTTCTTCTTCACTGCTCATCCGGTAGCTCCAGGTGTGGCTTCTGATTTGTGGCCTTCCTGTTTGCAGGGTAACTCGGGCCTGGGCTTCAGTATAGCCGGGGGAACCGACAACCCCCATGTCGGTGATGATCCCAGCATCTTCATCACTAAGATCATCCCTGGAGGGGCCGCAGCCCAGGACGGAAGACTCAGGTATGGCCACTGACCTGTCAAACACACACACACACACACACACACACACACACTTCTGACGCAGTCCGCTGACATCCCTTAACCTGTCACACACACACACACACACAAACACATACTGTACTTCCACTGTCCCCTGCCAAACACCTACCTATCACACGTACACACACACACACACACACAAACACAAGCAGTATTTGAACTGTGCTCTCCCAACCACAAACATGTCACACACACACACGCACACACACACACACACACACACACACACGCACACACGCATACACACACATACAGTACCGTGTCTTTCCTCTACCAACCAACACCCTGTCACACATACACACACATTTGGAACATATAGTCCTCTGCCACGCATGGCAGGCCCCTAGAGGAAGACGTTACATTTCATGTTTACACACGTGTGTAGACTCTCTCTCGCTCCGACTCACGCGTCGAAAAACTAGCAAACACAGTGAAGCACCCTTCCCTGGCTGGACCTGTGATGTGCTCATGTCTGGGGCCAGCTGGGGCTTCCTCTCCTCTCTCCTCCTCTCTTCTCATCCCCTACTCCACCTCTCCTTTCCCCGACACTACCTCTCCGCTGCCAAGGCCTGCACTCACTCAACCAGACGCTTTTCACCATTGAGCCCACCGAGCAGAGAGGTCTAAATATAACCCCCGTCCGTCCCCCTCCACACACACACACATACACACACACACACACACACACACACACTCTCCATGTCCCTCCCCAGGCCTGAGTACGGCTCCACAGTCCAGCCGTCAAGCCCTGGAGCCCGGCCTGGCAGAGCTCACACTCTCTGCCTCTCTGCCGCTCTGCACTGTCTATTATTGCTGGAAGAATTTTTGCATGGCATTTAAAGGGCACATTTGGAACGCTATAAGCTATAGCGTTAGAAATGATGTGTGGGGGGGGGGGGGGGGCTAAGCCCGGTCTCTCGTTCAAGGTGAGAGTGCCTCTCCAGCATAAATCATATCAATCAAAACTTTTCAATATCACTGCCTCACTAGCTCTTCCTCTCACCTTACCTCACATTCATTTCTAGAGGTTCGACCCATTTTGCTTGTGTGTGTGTGTGTGTGTGTGTGTGTGACCTCCAAGAGCATAAAATTGGGGGAAAGATTATGGAAATATCCTGGTTTTGGGGATTTTCCAAACACTGATTATTTGGAAATAATTTAATAAGTAAAAAGATGTGTTTATGAGCTAACTGTTAAGGATGTATGTGGGGCAGCTGATGTGCCAGGGGGCTAGTTCTGGTTGGCTCCTTCTCTCTCTCTCTCTCTCTCTCTCCATCTCCCTCTCCCTCTCCCTCTCCCTCTCCCTCTCACTCTCCCTCTCACGCTCTCTTTCTCTGCTGCATGTGTGGCTGGGTTAGACTGACAGAAGCCTTTTACTGCCAGGCAAGGGGAGGCTTATGTGGAGTAAAGTGGGGAGGGTGCTCCCTAAATCCAGAGTGTGACAAAGAAAGATGACGGCACACAGAGACGTTTCTCTGCTGTAGGAATAAGTGAGATAAAACGCTAGAGGCAAAATGTGATTCAACAGTGCTTTTGTGGAGTGTCATTCTCAGCAAGTTGTAATTGGAACCAATGGCAAAAAATTATTGTTTTTGCAATAAAATTTTTTATTTTAATTAAAGAATATAAGTCAATGTTTTTGGATCGTTGCAGCTTGTTTATAAACACTGTTGCATCCAAAATGTAAATTTTCTTTTGTTTTTGTTGAATAATTTATATGTAAAAGCTTCAAAAAAATTCTGAACAACAATATTCCAATTATTATCACTACTATGTATCCTATGTGGAACTAGATTATGTTCTAATCAAAAAACCAAAAAAAACTATAACATTTGAAATGGTACCAGAATAAAGTCCAATTATGTTTAATATTTGTAAATGTTATTGGGTTTTCAAGGAAAGGTTATTAGACAGGTAAGCTACAGTATATGCGGGTTGCATCGTATGACGGATATATTTCTGTTGTGACAATAAACAGGCTGTCTTTTACAGTTTCGTCTGTTAGGGTTAGGGTAAGAAAAAAAAAATCTTCTGTGAGTAAATCTCAATAGGGAAGGTAATACATACTGAAACATTACACATTTTCATAAAAAGCTGCCCCCTCCATTGCTTTGTTTAAATCCAAGCTCAAAACACACTTTTATTCCTTGGCTTTCGGTACGTCATGAGATGGTGCCGGTATTTTTGCACTGTGTGTGTTGTTATGTTAATAGGATGCTCGTTGTATTTATATATTTTATGTGTTTTTACCTGTACAGCACTTTGGTCAACGTGTGTTGTTTTTAAATGTGCTATATAAATAAATTTGATTTGATTGACATTTTCATACGGAACGAATAACATGAAACACAGAACTATTATGTTCTTTCTGTTCTCCGCCTCCCTTCAGTGTGAACGACAGCATCCTGTTTGTAAACGACGTGGATGTGCGAGAGGTGACCCACAGTCTGGCTGTGGAAGCTCTCAAAGAGGCCGGGGCCATCGTACGCCTCTACGTGCTCCGCCGAAAACCCGCTGCGGAGAAAATCACGGAGATGAAGCTAATCAAAGGGCCCAAAGGTGTGTGTGTGTGTGTGTGTGTGCGTGTACGTGCGTGCGTGTGTCAAAGCGTGGTTGAGTGTATTGGCGTTAGAGAGTGTGCCTGATTGCCATTCCATAGACTACCTGTCCCAGATCAGTTTTAACATCTTTCTTTTTACCACCCTCGTTGGTGTGCTCAGCCTAGCAACGTCAGTCAATACAAAAATGTTATTTAAGTACGGACTCTCACGTGCCTATGTTTCCCTGTCGTGTTCAGGTTTAGGCTTCAGCATCGCTGGGGGCGTTGGGAACCAGCACATACCAGGGGACAACAGCATCTATGTCACCAAGATCATCGAGGGAGGGGCCGCTCACAAAGACATGCGACTGCAGATCGGGGATAAGATCCTAGCGGTCCGTCCAAGACACACACGCGCACACACACAAGACACACACACACACACATGCGCGAGTGCGAGCACACACGCACCCGCACAGCCAAGCAGGCTCGCTGTCTGAGACAGTAAGGAACACTGGGACATGCCAACACATCCTGCCTACGTCAGCAACTTGGGCGCAATAAGTGCCAAGATTAATTACAGGTGTAATTTGCACATGTCCGAGATTGCTCTCGCTAATGTGGCAGTAGACGTGTGGGATGGTGGAGACGTTTAACTATGAAGTCACCAAACTGTTGGCCGTGCAGCGTCACTGCCCTCTGGTGGCCAGTAAAGAAACTGACACACAAAGCAGGGGATTTGGTTGAAAACTATCTCAATCCATATTCAGCAGGTGTTTCTTCAAAACATTGTTTAATCCACTGTTTTATTCATGACTCTTGTGACACTATGTCGTTTCTGGTTAAAAACGATGCTTCGATAGAGATATCCCTTTAACATTTAAGTTACTGTCAGTTCTTCAATGCTGAGATAGCAGTCAGCAGTAGGCAATTTACTCGAGTTACAAACGTAGTTTGACATGGCATAACAGATATTATGGCACTGTACCCTTTGTGTTTGGAAATATTTCAGAGAGTTTACATTAAGATACCTTACACTATCTCAACAAAGGCTTCTTACCTGTCACTAGTCCATTTAACCATGGTCCTGGTGCGTTTCCTGGATGAAGGCTTTCTTCCATGTTATACACTAGTCCATCTCACCCTAGTCCTGATGCGTGTTACCTGGATATGAAGGCTTTTTGCATGTTACATAGCAACCACCATCTTACCCTGGTCCTGATGCGTGTTACTGATTGAAGGCTTTTTGCATGCTACATAGTATCCATCACATCCTGGTCCTGATGCTGATGTTGCCTGGATATTGTTGCCTAGGTGAACAACGTGTGTCTGGAGGACGTGATGCACGAGGACGCCGTGGCGGCGCTGAAGAACACGGCCGAGGTGGTCTACCTCAGGGTGGCCAAGCCCAACAACGTGTATCTCAACAACTACAACCCCCCGGACCTCACCAACAGTACGACTCTCTGTGTCTGTGTCTGTGTGTGTGTGTGTGTGTGTGTGTGTGTGTGTGTGTTGTGTGCTTATTGCTGTGATTAACAATTTTTTAGTTTAATTTACACCTTCTTTTTTTTTTACAGTATTTTTCACGCAACCCTTCTCGTTCCCAGCGTACTCCTCCCATATGGACACAGACCTCGGTCACTCCCCTTACCTGGGATCCGACTACCCACAAGCCCTCACTCCCACCTCGCCCAGTCGCTTCTCGCCCGTGTTGCACGGCATGATGGGAGACGATGACCTTCCCAGGTGAGCTTACAAGGCCAGGCGTCACCAGCCGGAGTCACCCTGACCTGAACCCTGTGTACTCTTACCTGCCTTCTTTCTGCTGTCTCTCCTCACCTCTCCTCCTCCCTCCCTCTCCCTCGTTCCTGTCAGGGAGCCAAGGAGGGTGTTGATCCACCGAGGCTCCACGGGGTTAGGCTTTAACATCGTGGGGGGAGAGGACGGAGAGGGCATCTTCATCTCCTTCATCCTGGCGGGGGGGCCGGCAGACCTTAGCGGGGAGCTGCGCAAGGGCGACCAGATCCTGAGTGTAAGGACACACACTTCATCTCCTTCCTCCTGGCAGGGGGGGGCCGGCAGACCAGATCAGACACAACACACACACACACAAACATGGCACAAACACGACACACACCCACACAGGCAGACCAGACACAACACACAACACACACACACACAAACATGGCACAAACACGACACACACCCACACAGCCACACACGACACACAAACACAACACATACGCTCACACACAAACACGGCACACACACACACACATGAACTCAGCACGCAAACGCGACACACACACACACACACATCCTAAACACATGGCATCTTCTCTGGTTAAGGGCAATCATATCTTTAGTGTAAGGACACACACTCAAGGTATATTTACCAACACTTACACCTACAACCCACACAGCAGGTTATTGGCTATATGCCTCTTTCAATGGTTCTTTTTGTCTTGTGTCATTGGCCAGGTGAATGGAGTCGATCTGCGCATTGCCACCCACGAGCAGGCAGCAGCAGCACTAAAGAACGCTGGACAAACCGTCACGATCATCGCCCAATACAGACCAGAGGGTAAGATAACATCCTTTAGTCGGAACAAATCCATCAAGGATACAAATGTTCTTTCAATTGTTGTTTATTTTCCCCGATGCAGTTGTTTTAGCATATTGATGTGACCATTAAAAGGATTACGTAGACGACACTCACATACTTGGCAACGGCATAAGAAAAAGCGGCCACACTGTTGAACCCATAGTGTTATGGTTCTGATCCGTTCCCCTTTGTTTCTGCGGGCACGCAGAGTACAGCCGGTTCGAGGCAAAGATCCACGACTTGCGGGAACAGCTGATGAACAGCAGCATGGGATCCGGCACCACCACGCTGAGGAGTAACCCCAAGAGAGGCTTCTACATCAGGTACCGTCCGACAAACCTATTTTTAAACCTAAGCCCTATTTTTAAACCTACTCACAGCCCGCTAGAGCAGTGAAGACAGTTTGAAACCACGCCAATGACTATGCTAGGCAGGAGGCCCAACCGAGCTTAATGGGGCGCCTCGCAATGGGTTGACCAGAAAACTCGAGCGTCAGCCTGACCGGTGTTTTGTGTTTGGGCGGCAGGGCCCTGTTCGACTACGACAAGACGGCCGACTGCGGCTTCCTGAGCCAGGCGGTGGGCTTCCGCTTCGGGGACGTGCTGCACGTGTTGGACTGTGGCGACGAGGAGTGGTGGCAGGCCCGGCGCGTAAGCCCCCAGAACGAGGCCGAGGAGGTCGGCTTCGTCCCCAGCAAACGCAGGTCTCGCACCGCCTCGCCGCCTCACACCGCGTGTCCGCGAGCGTGTGTGTACGCGAGCGTTTGTGTCCGCAAGCGTGTGTACGCGAGCGTGTGTGTTTGTGTTTGTGTGTGTGTGTGTGTGTGTGTGTGTGTGTGTGTTTGAAGGAGGGAGTCGCTCTTTTTTTTTCTTGTTCAACACATAGTTTGAATTCAAATGATGTAACTTTCCGCATGGGGGTGTTGGCATCACAGTTGATGTAGTATACTCAGTGGCTCCGAGGGAACACTGCCTGCTGTACTTATTCTGATTTCTCTTTCTCTTCCACTCGGGCCTTTTACTAACGTTTCTCTCATTCCCTAACATCCTTCAGGGTAGAAAGGAAAGAGTGGTCTCGCATGAACACAAAAGAGAGGGTAAGCCAACGAGGTAGTTAGCCGCTTTGAGCTTACCATTCCTCCTTCTATCAGTCTATCGGCCTACAAACTCCTGTGTTGTTTTTTCCCCTCTCTCTCTCTCTCTCTCTCTCTCGTAGGAGCAAAGTCGTGACAGCCTGGGCTCTCAAGGTGAGTTAGAACTAAGGGAGAGAGAGGCTTTAACACAGGTCAGGTTGTGGATGGTAATGACAGGATGAGAAGAGTAGTCGCTTAATGCTGACAGTCCTGATTGTGTCCTTTGTGACCAGGGAGAGACGACAACGCCCACAGCTATGAAACAGTCACGCAGGTCGAGGGTGAGTCACACAATCCACGTATTGAATGCCGTGTAATTGTCGGATTGTGTTTACGCTATTTTTCCCCCCCCCCCCCCCCGGTTGTTTCTCTGTCTCGTTTGCAGTTCATTATGCGCGCCCTATCATAATTCTGGGGCCGATTAAGGATCGGGTTAACGATGACCTGCTGTCCGAGTTCCCCGATAAGTTTGGATCTTGTGTCCCGCGTAAGTGTATATTTAGAAAAATCGCAATTTGATCCATGAGCTTTAGTCTAGGTAACAATATTGTATTGAGTTCTGATCTGTGTATTTGTTTTGTTGTTTTATGGTTGAATTAGCTTTTATTTGCAATTCACTCGCTAAAACAATACTCTCAATAAGCTAAACAGTAGCCTGTTCTTTGTGGTTTAAAATGGCCGCTCCTCCTTTGGGCACGCAGATACGACACGGCCGAAGCGGGAGTACGAGGTGGACGGGCGGGACTACCACTTTGTGTCGTCACGGGAACAGATGGAGAAGGACATCCAATCGCATCGCTTCATCGAGGCTGGCCAGTACAACAGCCACCTGTATGGCACCAGTGTCCAGAGTGTCCGGGAGGTGGCCGAGCAGGTATAGGCAGAGAACCCATCCCCCATCCATCGAGGAACCTCCCCTACGTTAAACCAATGTCGTTGAGTCAAATGTGTTTGTATGGCACATTTCATACACATAAGCAAATCAATGTGATTTTATTTAAGGCATACAGGAGCACACAAAATATATACCTTTTATAGTAATCCCTTATTATTGTGATGAAACCCGAACGTTAGTGAGACATTTGTATTGATACCATCTTCATCTTGGTTAATTATCTCGATATATCTAAGTGTTGTGTAAAATATGTATTTTTTTCCTCCCTGTCTTGCATGTAATTAGCAAGGGAAGCACTGTATCCTGGATGTCTCTGCTAATGCTGTGCGCAGACTACAAGCTGCTCAGCTCCACCCAATCGCCATCTTTGTCCGACCCAAATCCCTGGAAAATGTCCTGTATGTACTTTTAAACTCATTGTACATGACAAACAATATATACGTAATAGGCCTATATATAATATCCATAAGACAGTGTATATGGCGCAAATATTAGCAAATGTCATTAGTACTATTACAGTGGTGCTGATTATTGTGTGGTCCTGCCCTTGCAGAGAGATTAACACTCGTTTGACGGAAGAGCAAGCTCGCAAGGGCATGGATCGAGCGCTGAAACTAGAACAAGACTTCTTGGAGTGCTTCTCGGGTAAGAGTCCAAATGCTCTGCGTAGTGACCACTTCAGATGGCTAGATGTGTCATATTTCAAACTAGGATTCAAAAGGTGTTTTTAAAAAAGGACTGTTTTGTGTGTGTGGTTATCTCCTTTTTCATCATTTATATATACATATATTTATATAAAAATGTCCTTCCTCTTCTCCTCATCCTTTTTTCGCGTGGCTCCCAGCCGTTGTGGATGGCGACAGCTTTGAGGAAGTCTATCACAAAGTGAAGACGGTGATCGAGGAGCAATCGGGGCCCTACATCTGGATCCCCACCCGGGAGAGGTTGTGAGGGTCACCCCCGCCCCCGCCACGCCTCGCCACCCTCACCAACGCTTCACCGACCACCACCCACACACAGACGGCCTGTCTGTCTACCCTAACGCCACGTCTGCGCTCACAGACAGACAGAGAGGGAGGGAGGGAGAGAGAGAGAGAGAGGGGAGAGGTAAAAGATGGGGGGGGGGGGGGCATGGACAGAAGCACAGAAGAGAAAACAAACAGCGACAGACACACAGAGGCAAAGGCAGGGTACATGGAGAGCCATGGGGTGACCATACCACCAACACCAGAGACACTTAGCCAGAGGATAAGGGACGTGAATGGACGGAGGACAACACAGGCTTGCTTAGGAGAACATTGAATCCGATCCCTTTTTTCTCATCTGTATTATGAAGGCAGTGCTGAGAATGAGAGAGAGAGAGAGAGAGAGAGAGAGTGGTGGTGGTGGTGGGGGTGGGGTAACCAGATCTGCTATCTCCCCCCTCCATCGATCTCTCCCAGTCTCAGAGACTGCCTTCGAATCCCCCCCCCACCCCATAACCCCGGCCCACCACAGGAGGGCGCCTGCAACCGCTGTCAGAATCCTTCTTTGTCATATCTCTTGGCCTTCTTATCTCCTTCTGTAAGCTCTCCCTCCATCAAGGGAAAGATCAGAAGAGGGGGGGGGGGCAGTAAGAAAGAAAGAGAGACCCCTTGATTATCTCAAAAGACCAGTAGAGTCCTTTTCTGCCAAAAAGGCTTCACTTTGTGTCTGAACTATGAACAACCATCCCAACGACCTAGACTGACATTCGCTCAATCACTCATGAAAAGTATGGCAAGGAGTTTCTTCTTTTTTTTTTTTTTTTTCGTCTCCGAGCAGCTCAAGTAGGGGGGAAAAAATTAATAAATAACTTCAATGCTGAATTTGTGCATGCATCCTCAACAAGACAATAGAGATGGGAGCCTCAGAGCAAGCACTGGAAAAATGAAAGGCAACCTTGGAAAAAGAACAAAGGGGGAACAACTTAAGACATGTGCTCCATTCTCCTCCTCCGTGTTGTGGAGGAGTTTTTTTTAGCATGTATTTTGAAAAGGAAGACGAAGGGTGCAGACAGAGAGAGAGGAAGGTGCCACTCTTCTGCGCATTGACAATGGACCCCCTGACATGCAGTGTAACATCTGGGTCGGTTCCATACTGCGCGCACACACACACACACACACACACACACACACACACACACACACACACACTAGCAGGATCTTTTGCGGGGGGGGGGGGGGTACATTCAGTTAAGACCCGTTGTAAAGAGCGGATTACAGGCTGAATTCTAGGCACCCCAGCAGAGCCACATAGCAATAGCACCACAACCCAATAAAACATCACGC
>JAVQIZ010025637.1:0-30479 GCA_036023535.2 Galaxias brevipinnis | reverse complement strand
TGTGTGTGTGTGTGTGTGTGTGTGTGTGTGTGTGTGTGTGTGTGTGAAGCAAGTTTAAAATCTTCACTATTTTCGCTTTATGATCTTGAATTCCTAATATATGCTGTGTAAGATTGCATAACACAGCCTTTTCTATAGGCTTGGGACGGATCAAATGATTGTGCTTAGATTAATATATGCTGTATCATTAGCAGGAGGGTGGTGAGAGGACAGTCAGTTACTCATGGAGGCGATGGTGAGAATGCTGGGTCGCTATGGTGAGAACGGTTTCCGCCCATGAGGGCCTTGCCCTCTGCTGCGGTGCTGTCGTGAATACCTGCAGGTTTACGGTGGAGACTTGAAGCACTTGCCCTTCCCTGGCGCGAGTGTGTTTATAGGGCCCAGGTCAGGAATTTGGGCTGGAACAGTGAAGCAGAGCGGGTAGGTGTCAACCCAAACCTGTGACAGCTCAACCTCCCTCCCCGGCCCTTCCTGACACTCTCGCACAGCCTTCTCTGCCGAACCCCCCCCCGCCGACCCTCCGTCCGTGGCCTCAGACGAGTGTCTCTGTTCCCTGGCTTTTCTCCAGTGTTGCCAAACACCAAGACATCTCCCGCTGCCCTGTCCTAAGTTTTATGGACCCCGGCTTGTCAATCTGGTTTGTGTCTTTGCAAGGTAGCTGGGATCCCACGGTGTGGTAGGCTGCGGATGTTGACGAGGGGATATTTCGGGCTCACTCCCAACAAAAGGTGGTGGCTGTAATTCAAAGTGGAGGAGAGATTGTTTAGACTGGCAGAGCTGGGATGGAAAGAGAGGCTCGAGGTGGAGCGGACCTGTGCCAGATTACCCCCCCCCCCCTCTCTTTCTCTCTGTCAGGGAAGCTGTGTCACACTGTCACAGTATTTACCTGCATTTAGACATGATAATTGTGTGGTTTAATGGCTGAAACATTGTTGAGCATATGGCTAAAACACTCAAATAAACTGAAGCAACAGCAATGTAACCGAGAGGTAAAGGCTTGTTTAAAACAATATTATCAGCTAGAGCGTTTTGGAAACGACCGTGTTTATCTGCCCACTTTCTGTGCTGTCGTGCTTGAGTGGCGCTCCTCTGCCCCCCCGAGAACCTTGCCACTCACACGGGTCTCCTCACTTGACGGTGACAGGTTGCAGGGAGCAGTGGCACGGCCTGTGGCAGCAGGGGCACAGCGGTGTGGGGCGGGGGTGGCAGGCGGGGGGGCGGGGGGGAATGTGACGCTATGGGAGGAATCTCAGACAGGCTCTCATGCCGGTCGGCACGTCTCTTGACACCCCCCTCTCCCTCACCCTCTCCCTAACCCTCCCTCCCGCCCCCCCATCCCCCGGTCCCCCCTCCTGCCCCCCCGTCCCCCGGTCCCACTCCACTGAGGTCATCCCAAGGCGTGTGAACCGAAGCTCTCCTGGCCCCCTTGCTGCTGAGCAGACCCCCGCCGTGGCCTTCTGACTGTAAGACGCTGCTGCTCTGGGCGGGCTCTGGGCGGGCTCTGGGCTGGGGGGTGGCCGGCGGCCCACGTCTTTGTTTCGCTGTGCCACTCGGGACGGGTTCTTTTTTTTTTGGTGCGTGTGTTTTTCCCCCAGGGCATCCTGTAGACTAGGGTGGGTGGAAGTGTGCTCTGATTAGCTCTGGGACACGCCCGTGCCAAGAAGGGCTTGGGACATCTTACCAAACCCCCTTTCTGTCCCTCTTTTTCAAAACATTTTTGTTGTTATTTTTGCCTCACTGGGATTATTCTTTGGACAGGAAAACGCTCAAGGCTATCCTTCTTGGTTGCGTGGGCTATTGGTTTGAGCTTGTTGACGGGCCTCTTCTTGACCTTGAGGAGGACAATAGCCCAGTCCACCTCTGAACCATCTCCCTATCCATCAAACCAGCAGCTTTTTTTTCTTAGGGGGCGGTTTCAAAGGCGGGCGGGGAGGGTGGGTGGCGGGGGTAGCAATCCTTCATGGTAATTGTGGAGCTCTGTTGACATGGCTGGGACTCCAGCACCCCACCCCTTGCTTTGCTTTGATATCCCTGTTAGCGAGGGGCTGCAGCCTCCTGCGTGGCGGAGCGCTGAATGCTCCGAAGGCTCCCTGAGGTTAACAACAAGGCACTGAGGGATTCTCTCCTCAAAACGAGTGTGGGCTTGCCCTCTTTCTTTTCAACCCCAGGAGAAAGCAACCACTATGTACGAAGGCCTGTTTTTATAAGGAACACATGTTCACGTTTTGCCCTCCAGTTATTGTGTGGGATTTGAGCCCTGGGGGGTGGTGGAGGGGGCTGCTCGCTAATGAACCCGCACGATTTTCAGGTATCTGCTTCGGGTCCACTGCCAACAGGAAATCAGTGGGAAACGACTCCGGCATGCAGCCTTATAAGAACAAAAGGGGGTGGGGTCAGGGGTGTTTGTTGTCACGTGTGGCTTCCTGTGGCGAGTTGTCATGCCAGACCGTGCCAGCTCCCTGCCGACCATCACAAAGGGAGCTTTGTGGGAGAGACAACGTTTGCTGTTTAGTTACATTCAGCCAAATTGGTGCCACCCGTTCTTTGGTCTTGCTGACAATGACGGAGTCAGTGAAATCAGTGAAAATAAAAGCACTCTAAACTAGTGTAGGTAGGATTATTTTCAGTGTTGGAAAGAACAATACACGTATGATCATTTGTTGCCCTTATTAAGCCTGTGTGCCTTTCTGATGGTTTAGGGATAACACTGGTGGGTTTCATACCCTTATAAGGGCTCAGAGTGCTTTTTTGGGCCAAGGCATGTGCACCAAATATGACGTTTCAATACTCAAATCTGTAACTTTAGGTAACTGGGTTGTACACAACATTTTTCAATGTTTCAAATGTTTTAAATATAAATGTGAGAAATGTGACAGCCCTGAGTTAGGTAATGTCTGCAATCCCTTAGCATTATGTTAATTAGTCAGTGTTGGACCTTCGTAGCCATAGCAGCCAGCAGGGTAGTCTATCATTGCTGACGTGACCCTGCTGTTACGTGGAAGGAAATTAACTATTGTCGAGAAGTCTGCCAAGACTGGGGTCCAAGATCAACATGCTGCGAGTAAACCACAGGAAATGCACAGCCGCACCGAAACCACGGCCTGCTGCCCGGGGCCCCTTGGCTTACACCGCTCTTTGTGCCCTGGTTTGCAGCTCTTCCATGTGGCCTACGTCCTCATCAAGTTTGCCAACTCCCCCCGACCGGACCTGTGGGTCCTGGAGCGCTCCCTGGACCACGGGAGGACCTACGTGCCCTGGCAATACTTCGCACGTGAGTTTTCCCATTTCATTCCAAGTTTACATTTACATAAGCTTTACATTATTAATCTCATTGGGCCAACTATGGTGGTAAACTTCTTTTTTTTTTGCTGAGATCTATTATGTATTTTTTGCCCTTGTAGCCTATAAGGTATTTGATATTTTGCTGTTCCCAATAGCAGCAGTGATGGTGGGGGGCATTTGCAGCATCATGCATCTAGATAGGCCTACATGGCTCTGCCAGTACCCAGTGCATGTATAGTGTCCACGCACTCCCTTCGCAAGCCAGAGCTCTGAGTGACGACAAACCCAATCTCTGGGAGGCACCTGTGCTCACGCTTTGCCAGAAGCAACAGCTGGGTCTCGTCTCGGTTTGAATTCCATGACCTCCCTTTGTCTTATATTTGTGTTGATCCGCACACACTCCTTTCTCTGTATTAAATTCCCTTTAAGTCTTTTTTTTAATTGTGCCAGCAATTTAGTTTGAGGAGTAAGGTCTTTAACCCTCCATTCTGACACATTAAAACTATGTTTTATCTTTTGAAAGCTGTGCGATTGTGTGTGTGTGTGTGTGTGTGTGTGTGTGTGTGTGTGTGTGTGTCCGAGTGTGTGGATTCACATAAGTGGAAGACTTCCATTATCACTTGAGTAACAGTTTCACAACCTCAGCGGTGGACATGCAAGTTAAAAGTTTCATTCCTTAAGACTGCCTTAAAAGTTTGTTGAAGATAACCTCAACAGATTAACAGCAAAAAGGAAATTGCAAAGCGTCAAATTAAAACCATCACAAGCCATGATATGTAGCCCCTTGTATAGATGGCCTTTTTTATGTATCAGGGAGATCTATTTTGACAGAAGGCTTTTTGCCGTGTTAACTTGGGTCAACTGTAATTAACTTGAAATGTGTCGCCTCATCAGATTCCAAGCGGGAGTGCATAGAAAGGTTCGGGAAGGAGCCAAACGCTCGCGTAGTCCGCGACAATGACCAGATCTGCACCACGGAATACTCTCGGATCGTGCCACTTGAAAACGGAGAGGTATGTTTGACAGTTCATATCCCGAACACGTTGACATGAACGCTACCACCCTGCTATTACGAAGGTATTTCGGAAGTGTGGACGAAATGTTTTGTGGGGGCCCCCGTGCAGGTGGTGGTGTCCCTCGTCAACGGTCGTCCGGGGGCCAAGAACTTCACCTACTCCCCTGTGCTGCGCGACTTCACCAAGGCCACCAACATCCGCCTGCGCTTCCTCCGCACCAGCACCCTGCTGGGCCACCTTATCTCCAAGGCTCAGAGAGACCCCACCGTCACCCGTCGGGTAGGACACACACTCTCACACACACACACACACACACACACACACACAGTCAAACACTCCCACGCTCCTGGTTCACACCCACGTGCCATGCCCGCTGCCTGCCATATCACATTTGGCTGTGTGGACATGACATATTTACAACCCTGCAATATCTCCCTCGCAGCAGACATTTATTCCTGCCGACACAAACACACCGAGCCGACTCCGCCGCTCGCACATTCCACTGTCCCGTCAATCTCCATGGTAATTCCCTCATTAGAGGGAATGCTGGGACCTGCCCAGACAGCTCATATGAGGGTGCTGTAGCCACAGGATATAGCCCAAGCTCTGTAGGGGAAAATACACACGGTCATACTTCACCAAGGGCAGTGCTCCATGTACCTGAGACTGTGTATAGTGCTACTGTGACCTTTTGGCTAGATCTACCTGGCAGCCATGAAGATGTTTACAGCTTAACACCACACTCAACTGACGTCAGCCATATTAATGTCCAGAGGCCCACAATAGCTGACGATAGAGCTACACTACCCCAAAGAGATGTTGCATAACACAAAGTAAATCTCCAAGACATATGTTTAATAGTAAAAATACGAGTAATATGGTTTGATAGATATACGTGGTTGGTGCTGCTACCATATGCTAAGAGAAGGGTTAATGCTGAACCTGTTTGAACCCAGTGTGACTCAGCAGACTTGGATTGGTCTAGTGCGGTTGAAATGACTGATAAGTCACTGATAATCCGTAGACTAATATGATACCGTTATCTTATCGAAGGCTTCACCCTCTCTCTCTCTCTCTCTCTCTCGCTCGCTCGCTCTCTCTCTCTCTCTCTCTCTCTCTCTCCAGTATTACTACAGTATAAAGGACATCAGCGTCGGGGGGCGGTGTGTGTGTCACGGTCACGCACAGGTGTGCGGAGGGCGTAACACCGACAACCCAAATAGGTGAGTGGTCACCTTTTGTTTCTCCTCAGCCACTTCCCAGACTCCGTGTAGTCTACAGAGTGTCTCGAACCTGGGCGATTCATTTGGGAAAAGTCCAGTTTTTCAACGCAGGGCCTTGACGATGAACTTGAGTCAGCGTGACATATAACGGCTCAGTGTGGTTGCCTTCCGAACTTCGGTTACACTATTCACCACAGCTGCACTATGACGCAGTCTGTTCTGAGATCAGCTCAATTTAGCAAAGTGGGGACGAAAGACTGAGATACCATCTGAGCTTGAGATCCCAGCGATAGGGCGGGGATTCAAACGCACGGGAAATGACTTCATGTGTTTGTTTCTTGACAACATCCCTGTAGAAGATGGCAGGTTATCTTAGTTCCCTCGGCAACAGACTTCCATGGTGTTGGTGATGAGGGTTGGGCACCAAGGCAAAAATAAAAGTCAAGATGCTTTGAAATGGACAATTAACAATAGGACACTGTCGTCCCGGTTTTTTTAGAGAGTCAAGCGTACAACAAACAGATGCCCTTTTCATATTTCACTACATTGCCCTGCAGCAATTTTATATGACGCAGTCAAATATGTAGTACAATTCATTGATAATAATATGGGGACTATTTTCCACTATTTATCCGATATATATTTTTCATGTAACAAGATTTTTGGAGCCTTTTATCTGCAAAATATGTGTGCAGCTTGCGGATGATAAAATGGCCTCCCTTTAATAAGCAGAAACCAGAAAAAACAGATGTTGTGTGCTCTTTCCTCAGACTGCAGTGCGAGTGCCGACACAACACCTGTGGTGAGTCGTGTGACCGCTGCTGCCCTGGCTTCCAGCAGAAGGCGTGGCGGCCCGCAACGGCCGACAGCCCCAACGAATGCCAGCGTGAGTAGTAGCCTCCTCTGCCCCCGCCCGCCCGCCCACGACTCCTTTTTTTTTAGCTGACGGTGTTTTTGTTAGCCAGACGGGAGTCAGACAGCTTTACGATCCTCCCGTCGGCGTCGCAAGGCCTCAATGCCCTGATATGGTGCGGGAGAAGGGCCGGAGGAATGATACAGAGCAGGGCATCGCTCACGAGGTATACATCCCCGGAACGGCACACTGTGTGTGCAGTCTGGTCCCTGGCGGACCGCTCCAGACGGTGATCAGACAGACAGTCAGCCAGCCAGCCGGTCGGGTCAGGCATCCAGGGAACCCTCATGCCAGCCGGGTCCTAATCACCCTGGCCTGTTGACAACGTGTCCTCTCCCCAAGTCGGAAACTGTGAAACCCGACCCTCGGGCGACCGCAGAGGAAGAAAGGGAGAGCGAAGACATGTCTGTAACCCTAACTGTGCACTCATGTAGTGAGAGTCGGAGAGCGCCCTAAACATTCAGAAGACTTAACGAGACAGTGGGTGGGTCGGAGGGAAGAGGAAGTGTCTCGGCTAGAATTATGTTTTATAGTCAACCTTTGGGAAACCCCCTTTTGAATAGGGAATTTCAGTGGTTGAAAATAGGAATAAAATGTCTGCTTATATTAGTTGATGCTTAAGGTGGCGTGTATTCTAATGGCAAATTTCCTTTGCGAGACTGTCTCTCAGCTGTGTCTGCCTGTCCGCTTTAACTGTCTGTCTGTCTCTACCTCTGTGTGTTCCTGCGTGTCTGTGGTGTGTTTGGTCTCCGTTCCGGGGCTTTCCTTGGCCAGCCTGCCAGTGTCACTCCCATGCCACTGACTGCACGTATGACCCGGAGGTAGAGCGGAGACGAGCAAGTTTAGACACCTTCGGCAGGTACGACGGAGGAGGAGTGTGCACCAACTGCCAGGTATGAAGCCCACATCAAGTCCCAACTGATACCTGCATGTGTGTGTATGAATGTGTGTGTGTGTGTGCGTGCGCGCCCGTAGGTGTGTGTTCTCCCTATGTTTGAAACCTTTCATAAGTATAATTGAACATTGTAATGCTGGATGGGGAAGATTATGTACTTAAGGCTCAGTTGTTGGAATTTTTTATGTGATGATTGCCATGTCAATGCTGACCTAAGACCTAAGAAAGGCACACTTCATTTGTGGAAAAAGCTTATTGAGCAAATCGAAGAAGTGCAAATGCTGACAGTCACTATTTTTTATTTCTGTCAACATTTGAAAGTATGGGGCTGGTGGTGCAGTGGTTAGCACTGTCGCCTCACAGCAAGAAGGTTCTGGGTTCGAATCTACCTGTGGGCTGGGGCCTTTCTGTGTGGAGTTTGCATGTTCTCCCCATGTCTGTGTGGGTGCTCCGGCTTCCTCCCACAGTCAAAAAACATGCAGGTTAATTGGTGACTCTAAATTGTCCATAGGTGTGAATGTGAGTGGTTGTTTGTCCCTATGTGTCAGCCCTGTGATTGACTGGAAAGGATAAGTGGTATAGCAAATAGATGGATGGATGGATGGATGGAACATCTGAAAGTGAACAAACTATATTCTACTAGGCAAAGTCATTCTTGGTTTGAAGTGACATATTAAGGTGAACTAAAGTGAAAATATAAATTAATCCAATGTGAGACCATTGTGGCAAGTATAAATGTTGATTTCATGATATTTGAAAATAAGCATTGGGTGTAAGCTTTTTTTAAAAATTAAGGTCATTCTATATTTCTGATTTACTTCAATGTATTTTTTTTATTGAGAAAAGTAGAACAATTAGCTATAACAATGTGAATTTTTTTTTAAACTTTGATCCAAAGTGACACTTTTTACAGTGTACAACTGTCTTTCATACACAACATTCTGTAAATTAAAGTCTTTACAGAAATCATGTTCAAACCAGCGTCTCTTTTTAATATCTTCAAGTAATACAGAATCCTCTCTCTCTCTCTGTCTAGCACAACACTGCAGGAGTGAACTGTGAGCGCTGCACTGAAGGCTTCTACAGGCCCCATGGAGTCCCACCCGAGTCCCACACAGGATGCATACGTGAGTCCCAATTCCGCAATATGTGTGCCCTTTGTTTTTCTACTTGACCATTCCTCTATGGCATAATTCCCTTATACCCTGTTATGCTGTAAATTATGTACAGACGGTATTTGAATGGTAGCAACGTTACATGATGACAAACAACACAAACTAACCTTATGCAGCTTGTTTTATACGAGAGTGCGGTTGCCTAACAGTTGAAGTATCTGTCCTATGCCTGTGGGAAGCCAAGACCTGTCTGCATTAGAATCCCCAGGAGGCCGTGGGTGGTGTTATTGTTAGACAGAGACACATGCACAGTGGCACCACCACCCTCACCGGCACCAGCACCACCACCGCTTACATTGTTTGCTAAATCGGGCCCCACACTTGTTTACATTGCTGGCGGGTCCGTGGTTGTTCCTCGCCACATAAATAGCTGCCACTTGTGCGTTGGGCTTTGGGAGGCGTTGGAATTAAACGGGTTTGCCCTCCGTGCTTTGAACAGACCAAAAGAAGCCACCAGCAAATTAAGTGAGCTTAGCGGCGGAAGGTGTCGACTCGTGGAGACGCAGACAGGGAGAGCTCATTAGTCCCAGCATCATTTCCCTTCCAGAAGTGGTTGTTAGAAAGTTGGCGCCGGGGGGAAAACCCACAAAATCCGTTCTGGAATGAAAGCGTACAGGGATGAAAGCCACGGTACCTGTTGTTATCCCTTTGAATGCGTCTGTATATGTCTTAAAACTTACAGTACCGGACAAAGGTTTGGACACACTTTCTCGTTCAAGTGAATGGGACGGTGTGCACAAACTTTTGACTGCTACTGTAGATTCTGCTTTATTATGTGATTCACCAGAATGCGCATACATACATGTACAACAACCACACCTATAATAATAATAATAATAATAATACTTCTACTACTAGGAATAAACATTTGAACCATATTCATTATAGTATGCTTTGTTAATATAGCACTTCATAGAAGGAAAGCTTTAATACTACAATACAAGGCCGAAAATCGCTTTAAATATCTGCCTAAATTGACATACAACCGTTGTACATGTTTGCCAAGTTGAACGTGTGTGTGTGTTTATATACTGTCCTGTATTTGTCCGTCCCTAGCCTGCAGATGCGATAGCAGGACTAGCACTGGCTGTGAGATGGGATCCGGGCGCTGCTCCTGCAGACCCCAATTCACCGGAGAGAACTGTGACCGCTGTGCCGACGGATACTCCGGCTACCCACAGTGCATCAGTAAGTTCACCCTGTCTTGACTACATGCCGTGGAGTGAATGGGTATCTCACGAAACTCCTATCCCAATATAGATTTGCTGTACACACAAAACACAAAATTCTCATGGAAGCTCTTCGTTGAGGAAGTCCTGCTGTTGAGCTCAGGGGAACGGCAGGACGGGGATCTGGGATTGAGAAGGACAATCCCATGAGCGACTAGGAGCTATATGGAGAGCCAACTACTTTTAATGCCGTGGGGCGTTTACATTTGGTGTTCCATTCTTGTTTTTCTCAGGGTAACGCTGGGAATAATGTCCTAGAATAACCCTATATACTAGAAACTCTTACGATACAGAAGCATGCCGATGGCACAGAAACATTTCTAATCTATCATGTTAAGTATAGGGCAAAGGCTTATCTCCAGTGAGTCTGTTTTCTGAGCGATCATGTTCAGTATAGGGCTAGGCTCATCTAGAATAAGAATGCTTTGTTGTGCCACGAAATGTTGTGAAGGCCTATAGCAGGTAATTATGTTTTCATCACATTCCACCTTTTTTCCGTCTGTTGGCAGTAAAAAGCCTCACCCATATTTTCCCACCGCTCAGAGTGAAGTGTTCTAGTGTGTGTGTGTGTGTGTGTGTGTGTGTGTGTGTGTGTGTGTGTGTGTGAGGGTGTGTCCTAGTGTGCGGTGATGCTAAGGGTCGTGTCCTAGCCACTTTTTGATTGACACACCCACCGTAGGGGTGCCCCTCTGACTTGTCACAGCAACATATTTACTCATCCCACTCAGTCACTCTGTCAGAGATGTTGACAGATGTAAAAATGTTTGTCTTGTGCTTTACATGACAACCATTGGGTACTGTTGAGGATCATCAAGACCAATTGTGAATAGATGGAAACTGACAATGCAAATATGGAGAATGTTAGACAGGTGTGCCTAAAAGTAATCATTGTAAAGGGTGAAGGCGTCCTGACAAGTATACACAACAGGCTTTCATCAAAACTACCATTCAGTACTAAAATGTCCCCTGTTTATGCTAGACACAATTAATCACCAAATCATTTATATGCCTACACATAACCTTCTTAAATCTTTAACTACTGAGGTAATTTTCTTTCAAACACATACAATCATAAATTACAAGGTTTATTTATTTATGAATTTTTTTATAACCCCTATAAATGGGTTAACCAGGAAAGATCCCATAAACATCAAAAATCTTGGCCAAGATATGCAGCAGCACAGACAGAAAAAGTGAATCATAAAAGACAGACATAAAAGAAAACACAGCCAACACTACAATAAATAACACTCCCAATTAACAAGCGTAGTACAAGCCAAGTAACCAAAATGTCAATTTAAGCACTTACATCCTAACAACTTAATGGGGAACGAAGTGCGTGCAGCATTTTATTATTATAAACGACACATTCATGTCTAGAGGCTTAAAACTGCATGAAAGCTGGCTGATGTTCATGCTGTTGACATGGTTTTCTTTTGAAATCAGGGTACCCCATCTACCAGCCAACCACCAAGGCCCCTGCAGGCCATATTATGGGTAAGTACTGGAGACAAGATGCTACAACAAACCATGGTTAACCTAAGCTTCGTCTGACAGAGGATGGAAACAGGGCCAACCACATAAACTGACATTAACGTGATCAATCTCATAAATGCTTCCAGTGTGTTTTGGACGATGACTTCAGAGGTGGCTTCTTTTCTGTTGTTCTTCCAGAGCCCACTCCCTGCCCCCCGGGCTATTTTGGACCACCCAGCTGTCAGCGTAAGTGTCATTAAGCTAACTACGCTGTGGCTGATTACCAGGCTTTGCTATGCTAACAGCTTGAATAGCTCCTCAACTATTGTACCTTTAAGACACTCGAATAGTTTGCACTGGTTTGTCTTTTGAGAATAAAAGTCTGCCAGGAAGAAGCACAGAGACTGGAGTCTTCAGTCTTGTACGTTTACTTAACACATGCCATTAAATGGCACTATGGACAAACACTCAGGGAACAGCGGTCATGCAGTCAAAGGTTAAGAGCATGCTGTGAGACTCCAGTTAAAACGGGGATTTAATGGCCGCCTTTGACTCCATAGATTACAGGGGATATACAGTTTATGTGTGGCTTATGAACAGAATAACTAAAGATAAAGTAAATAATAACAACTACAATAACAACGAATACAACCAAAAATAAACGGGACGATAGACCGGACCAAGGCGATGTTTTGCGACCCTGTAGCCGATGGTCCTGTCATTCAATGGGGATTTGAAGTTCAACTGGCCTGTCTTCCCAGCCTGTACTCTCATGCTAGCACTGGTTAGTTGGGATGGCTCGGGGAAAAAACAGACTCCAGCCTATTAATAGCATCACTCCCCTCCCAAACCTCCTGCCTGTTTTCCCTCTTTCTCAGTCGGATCAGTGAAAAGAGAGCCGGATCGGTGAGATAGGCTGAGTTCTCGATTCGCAATAAGGTTCTATCTTCTCAGTTTCTCTTACCAACTCTTTATTTAAAAGCAACATCTCTATTACTATAGGCAAACAATAGTCATACTCTGAGCAACTCGGAAAGGAATTTATTTAATACCCTTTGGAAGGCCGTTTCCCAACAGAGGCTAGCGGGGCAAAGTAAACAATGGATGAATTCTCTGGTGCCCGCTGCCAGTGCCAGGGTTATGTTCTTACCACTAGCTGGTCAGCCTGAGCATGAGACTGGCACCACTGTCCCTAGACCGCTGGCAGAGCACCGTGGGCAAGCTTAAACTGTCCCTCAATAACTCAGGTTAAATTGCACAGTAGAATCTACACATCATGCCCCAGTAAAAACCATAGGATTTCTTGTTGGAGTTTAAGTGAGGCTTGGTCTGATAGTTGTGATGCTATTGTGTACTGAAATGTTTGTTGTCGTGTGTGTGTGTGTGTGTTTAGAGTGCGTGTGCGACTACCGTGGCTCTGTGAATGAGGTGTGCGACCCCTTGGGCCGCTGCCTGTGCCGCCAGGGGGTGGAGGGTGTGCGCTGTGACCGCTGTTGGCCAGGATACCACTCCTTCCCCACCTGCCAGGGTGAGAGCCTCCTCAAACCAATAACTACTACCCTAAATATTGCCAAAACGTGACCTACAAGGTCCAAATCATATTGATTGAACCTTAAGTTACAATTGACCTTGTAACTTTTGTCAAATGCAGCTGACTGAATCTAACCAGTGTCTCGTTATTGCAGAGTGTCGCTGCGACGGCGCGGGTGCCGTGGACAGAGTGTGCGGCCTCGACAACCGGTGCCGTTGCTTCGACAACTACGCGGGACAGCAGTGCGACCAGTGCGCCCCCGGCTACTATGGCTACCCAGACTGCGCCGGTGCGTGTGTTTCTCTTGTTACTTCTAGTAGGGAAATTTTGACATTCAGTTCAGGCTTGAACATCTGTGAAGATGGCAAATTTCCCTTACACTCCCCCATGGGCACAGCGGAGGCTCTGATTGGATCTGTGTGTGACCTTTAAACGACCCCAAGGTGCAGGGGGGGAGGGCAAGACAGATGCTGGTTGTCTCGTTAGGCTTCACCGAGTGTTCCCTCACGGTTCACCAGAGCCTGACATCCTGATAGTCCCCAAATAACCCGGAACGTCCCGGGATTTCATGCGCCCAGGCCCGATTTCACTTGCCTCCTACAGCTTTATCTGTGAGAGAGTTGAGAGTCACTGACTCAATCTAGAATCCTATGGCTGTTCTTCGTCCCGGCCGGGTGATTAAACCTCTTCAGGCAGGAAGCTGGCAGTCAGGGCAGGATGAATTTAAAGCATCTACCTCACCCACCTTGTTAGTCATCTCTCCAGCCAAAGTCCCCGTGTGGTGTATGCAAAAATAGACCTGGCAGATTAGGACCATTTCACATCATTTCGCATGTTCACGTGATCATAATTTCATCATTTCCCATTTTATGTCTGACGTTCCCCTGTCTTTCTGGCCTGTCCCCAGCCTGCCAGTGTTCCAGGGAGGGCTCCTACGACCCCATGTGCAACCCTCTGTCGGGCCAGTGCCTTTGCCGTCCGGGGGTGTTGGGCCAGCAGTGTGACCGCTGTGCAGGCTTTGGACTCAGGTTCCCTCACTGCTCAGGTATCCCTACGCTCAGCTTTGATTCCCTCTCAGTGAAATGGAAGTAGGGGGAAATATGCAGACATTGAGAGTCGTGTTCAGGTTGGGGAGGTTTGATATGATGATGTGTGACGGTAAGTGTTTAGTCATGGGTATCCGCTGAAGTCCTCGCTGTGGGGGTTTGGAAGCAGTGAAACAGAACCATGTCCAGATTGTTTTGCTATCCTTAAACTTGACACCTAATGGTATTCCCCCCCTGTTGACCACAACGTCACAGCTGACAGTGTCTAGTATGAAGGAGCCACACAGGTTAATCTTTGATTGACCTGTTTGTGTCGGTAGCAGCTGTAAATGGTGTCTTCTCACTGTGAGGAATTGTGTGTTCCAGCTGACAACAGCCAGTGTCACCCGGCAGGGTCAGAGGTCGTCGGCCCAGAAACGGTAGGCCCCGCCCGACATGTCTGCCTGCAATCTGTCTTATCTCTCCTGGCCTACTTTGATGACGTGTTTTGTTATCAGAATCCAAAGGAGCAGCTTCCAGGGTAGATCTAGTTATAGAGCAACAAACTCGGGTGTCAACCCACATGTAGTCACAATCTGTTTTCTGAGAGCAGTGTTGCCAAACCTTTATCCGGTAGGTTTTATTAGGAAGTGTTTTTTTTTTATTTTCTTGTTTTTTTTACATACCGGAAGAGAAAATTAAAGCGTAATCACATGAGGAAAGGCTGCTTCCTACGTGCCCCAGTTTTCAATGCCTCGGAAATGCAGGATTTCCACACACCGCTCTCTCTGGTTTTTCACTTAGAATGTAAATGGCTTAAAAAAGGCTCTGTTAAAAGAACAAACAAACATATTTTTAAGGATTCTACTAGTTCTTATGTTGTATGAAAAAACATACGTAACGATTCAGGCGTATAAAACACACCCAAATGAACATTGGTACCAGTCGTACCCGAGTTACCGGGTTTGATTTTGAAGACGTTCCTCTTCTCGGTTCTCCCAGGGCTCCTGTAGCTGCCTGCCCAATGTGGAGGGAGCCCTGTGTGACACATGCAAACCTTTGTACTGGAACCTGGCTCCAGAGAACCCCAGGGGCTGCATAGGTAGGTCACCCCAGCACGCACGCCCACTGCTTCATACCGCACTCGTCAAACTTATCCATCGAAACTGGTTACACAATTAAAGGTCCTAGGGGCAAGAGCAAAACCGTGGCAAAATAGCTCTTTTAAGCATTGTTATTCTGTGTACTGCTGGTTAGTAACTACAGGTTCACTAATAATGAAAAATAAAATGTCCCTATGAGCTGCCCGTCTCTGTGTCAAGTCTATTAATCAACTTTGCAACCTGAGAAGCCACGTGCTCACGCCATGGTTTCCCAGGTGACATTCCATTCCACTGGATCCAGGGCCGTGTCAGTCTTCTTGTCCCTCACAGGGATGTTTTTTGGGGGGGAGAACACGTTGAAACGAGCAGGAGCGCATGGCATCTTGCCATGTTGGAACGCGGCTAAATTGTAACTCGTGTCCGTTGTCGTGACTGAGAAGGGTACTCGATGAGTGCACATGCCTGCATGCGCACGGGACCGAATGTTAGGCTCGAGCCGTCATTCTTGGGTTCAGGGGAAGCCCAGGGATGAAAGACGCTCCCCGGACTCCCAAGCGTATCGGTCCGAGCTCGGAGGAGGAGGAGGCCTGTTGTGGAGCGGCCCGGAAAGGAGAACAGGTCCAGCCTTTGTCTCGATGCCGAGCTAGAGTTACACCTCTGCTCCTTGTTCAAGAATCTTATCACCACAAGGCTGCCGGGAGATATGTGGGCTGCAGAAAAAAAAGAGCTTTTAATATCCCAAGAATGCCCCCAGGTTTGCCGGGCCTGGACACTGAGCCCGGGCTCTTGTTTCTTTTCAGTGTAACATGCAGTGGCTCCTCTGTGCCTTTGATGTGAGGCTCAACTGCGGATTGGTGTGCGTGTGTGTCTTTACGTACGTGTGTGTGTGTGTGTGTGTGTGTGTGTGTGTGTGTGTGTGCATGTGTGTGTGTGTGTGTGTCAGCCACGAAAGTGAAAGAATTCTGTAGTCAGAGTCTTTTCACTGGGACTGTGGATCCTTTCTCTTAGCTTTTTTTTCTTCAATCCGCCCCTCTTCCTCCAGCCTGTGACCCACTGCTGACGGCTGTGCACTCCCTCCCTCCTGTCACGTCTCGTACCGTTCCTAATTGTCACGTGTACCACACGAGTGGGACGGACGGGGGGTCGGGGGGTTGGGGGGTGGCCACCGACTGAAGGGCTGCCAGTTTGTGCCCCTGCCCCCGCCAGGTAAAGTTGGGTTGGAAAGTAAATTAGTGACTAAATAATTCCTCTCCTCTTCAAAACATCCGCCTTTAGGAAATGTTCCAGTGGAGCTGCTCCAGTACTCAACAGCACATGTTCGTAGTATATAACCTCCCTTTGTGAAGGTGTGTGTGGGAGTATGCCCATACAGATTGTTACTGCAATTAACCGAATCCCAACTGAACAAGTGAACAAAGAAGTTGATGAAAGAATAAATGGCTTCTGTAAAAAAAAAAAGTGAATGGCTTCTGTAACACTGGTCATTTGTGGGGCTTTAAGAGAAGTGTTAGCTGTGCAGACTTTCTCAGAGTCTTTGTCTGATGTTTTTTTTCTTCCCTAGAGTGCCGCTGTGATCTCAAAGGGACCCTGAGTGGTGTCGGAGAGTGTCAACAGGTGAGTCCTCGTCCTCTCTTCGACCGTACTTTGGTAGCTGGCGCACCCTCGTTCACCCTGACCATTGTGTCATATTGAGTGAACCTCAAGGTCACTCTTTAGCTAGCGTGGACTATCCCATATGGTTTATGCACTGTTTCACGATTAGCTTGGACACTTAAAGAGAGTTTGCTTGAGGAGTTCATGTGGGTTCACATCCGCCCTTTTGTCCCCTTCACCAGAAACAAGGACAGTGTTATTGCAAGCCCAACACATGTGGCCATGCCTGTGACACATGCGAAGATGGCTACTTCCTGTTGCAAAAAAAAAGCTATTTTGGCTGCCAAGGTGTGTTACCCATCCTGGCCAAACACGAATGAGCTACTTTTGAACATGTGCCCGTCTCACTTAGCCCCTTGTCTAGTGGAAACATCTTGATAGAGCCGCCACACTGACAGGAAATGATCCAATGCCAGACATGTTCTGTCCCTGCTGCAGTAGCTGTTCCTTAACCAAACACTGCACGAGTCAATCAGGAATGTGCAAGTCAGCTACGTTATACCACCTCTGGCCGTAGAATCGATCCTGGATGTGCTCGCGTAGGTGCTAATAGCTTCCTCTCGTTGCCGGGATAGGTTGCCAGTGTGCTGTGGGCGGGGCCGTGGGCGGGGCCTGCGACCAGGGGACGGGACAGTGTCGGTGTCGGAACAATGTGGCTGGTCGCGCCTGCACTGAGTAAGGCCTGACGCCTGAACACACAACGATAACGAGCATGCTTTCCACATCAATAAGATAACATCTGTAGATTATGTCAAAAATATATATCTACACATCCTTTCAGGGCTATACCTTATTTAATGAGAGATAGATAAAGTTGGCCAAGCCGACTAATTACTCATGGATCTAGTTGTAATGCCAAACGTAATGGTTACATGGTTGCCTTTGTCATCTGTGCCCCCCCCCCCCCCCCCAAAGGCCCGTCGCCAACTACTACTTCCCCAGCCTCCACCAGATGAAGTTTGAGGTGGAAGATGGCATCTCTCCAAACGGCAGGCACGTGCGCTTCGGGTACGACTCCCGGGAGTTCCCTGACTTCAGCTGGAGAGGCTACGCCATCATGTCTCCCGCTCAGGTTAGACACCCACCATCTCACTGCCATCCCGGGAACACATTTTTTTCAGCTTGTGAAAGTATAGGGGTGACAGTTTGAAGGGGTGCATGGTCTGAATGCTGCTACTAGCTCCTCTGGTTTCCTGGTTGCTGTTTTTCTTCTTCTCTATAACCTTCTACCAACCTGTGCCCCTGTTTACATTTTTAAACCCCTACTTGTGGCGCACTATGCCCTTTCTTTGTGAAGTGAAGCGATGGCAAGTTCCCCCAGCGTTAACCCTGTCTCACTTCAGCCTGAGGTGATCCTCTCGCTTGCCGTAGGCGTCCCCGGCCCTTTCCACATTGTAGCGCGCTACGCCACCTCCCGCCGCCAGGGGGCGTCGCGGGTCAAAGCCAGGATCTTGGTGGTGGACCAGGCTGGCTTGCACGCTTGCTGTGACTGTAAGTGAAAGGGGAGTCTTCTTCTTCTTTTCTCTGTGTCTGCACCGCACCTCCTCCCCCCGCGCCTCTACCCACCTCCGCCTAACCTGCACGCCTCTCTCCAGACTACAAACCCCACCTCCCCTCACTCTGCCCATGTCCTGCACGTTATATACTCCAGTGTGCCCCCCCGTCCCCTGTGTCTGCAGAGTGAAGTCAGGGTAACGGTGCATGTGGATGTGGACGGGGCCGCGAACCCGCCTCGCTCCTCGTTCCGCGTGGTCCTGCGCTTCGCTAACCCGGGCGGCAACAGCGTGACCGGCAGTGTTGTAGCTACCAAAAGCCGCGGCGCCCCAGGTAAGACTGCACTTAACCCTGCACCCCACCCCACCCCCCACCCCCTCCATCCCCTCCATCATCCTCTATCTCACATGATTCCTCAAATCACCTCCAGTCATCACATCACAATTCGGTTTGGCTCACATTGTTACACTTGGAATGACACCGCCCCCCCTGAGACTTCACCCGTGCCACGCGTCTATTAAAAGCCCGTTGTGCACGAAGACTTCCTCACTCAGGCATTACCCAACTTTACCTGAGGCTAGGTAGCCATGTGGCTGTGTTTGGAGTGTAACCTTGTGCGGTTGTGTTGGCCAGGGTCTGGTCAGAGTCAAGAGGTGGTGTTCCCTCCCAGTTCCTCCCCGGCCTTCCTCACGGTCCCCGGGGACGGCTTCGCTGAGCCCTTCTCCCTGACTCCCGGGAAGTGGATCGTCCACATACGGGCTCAGGGCATCCTACTGGTGAGTCTAAAATCAATCTTTAGATTCATGAATACTGTTTTTGCATAATGTAACAATGTGTTAACGTGCTTCTGTTTTATATTGTTTATAAATGTAAACAAGAGGGAAGCTATATTCTCAAAAGAGCTTGCGGAATGTATACGGACGGGGTGGACAGAATAATGGAAACCCGCTGTAAATTTTTCCAAATCAACCGGATTTGCTTGCTCAATGTGAGACATACTGGTCAAATATGAAACTGTCAGCTTGGTTTTGTCAATTCACTTAACCAATGGAATGCGATGCCACAATTGGCATTATTTGAACTTTGAACTAAAGAAAGACCAAGCTTTTCAATTTCAGTTTGGTCAACGTGCCTAGCTTTGCCAGCACACCACATAATGTGTTAGGAGTCATTTAGTTAAGTTCAGAGATGTTATGATATCAGGTGTTTCCATTTCTCCCTCTATGTAGTCTGTTATATTACCTTTTTTCCTCACCAGGACTACTTGGTGCTGCTGCCTAGTGATTACTACGAGGCACCACTACTCCAGGAGAAGATCACCCAGCCATGCACGTATACATCCCCAGCCGACCCAGACAAAAAGTAATCCCTGCACACTACCATACCAGCTATACTGTAATACCAGATTTTGCTTCTATATGACATACTATGTTAACGTTACATTTCCGTCAGAGTGCCAGTCAGTGTGTGACAGTGTGTTTGTGTCTGTCAGCTGCCTGCTGTACAAGCACGTGGCGATGGATGGCTTCAGCTCCGCGCGGGGCCCCCAGGGGACGCTCTCCAGCCGCAACCGCCGCCGCAGGGACAGAGGGAAGAGGCAGGCCCGCACGCGGCGCCCCACGCCAGACCATCCTGATATGGCCCTGCTCACTGGGAGACAGGTGGGGTGGGGGGGCCGCACACAGACTTAAACACATCACCCACACACATACATGCACACACAGTAAACCGTACAGGTCAAGCTGTTTTATCAGCAACAGCACACCCACTATCAGACAGAAAGGGTTTCTCTAGCTGGAGTTCCGTGACCCTTCATTTGAGCCCTGTTGCTGTACTTAACCATTAGTTTCTGGGACGTATACAGAATTGCATTGGTCTGACGTGTGTGTGTGTGCGTGCGTGCGTGCGTGCGTGCGTGCGTGTGCGGTCTAGGCCCAGCTCCAGCTGAGTGTACGTGTGTCCCAGCCCGGGCCCTACGCTCTGGTCCTGGAGTATGCCAGTGAGGTGGAGGCTGTCCAGAACGTCAACCTGCTGGTCGCTCAGCAGCCTAACCAGGCCAGGGCCAACATCTATAGCTGTGCCTACAGGTGTGTGTTCATGGACTGCACGTCTAAGTGGGTGCCAATTCTCTGGGAGTATATCTGTTTGTGTATTGTTGCACTTTTTGTATTTTTTATGCAGATAGGCTCTATGTTTTTTGTTTTTTTACTTTATGTTTGACATATTAGCTGTGTTCTACCCCCCCATTAGCTTCCTGTGTCGGAGCGTGGCCATCGACAGCACCAATCAGGTGGCCGTTTTCCAACTGACCCACAAGGCTGAGCTCCTGCTGCAGATCTCCACGGCTTCATTCCTCGTGGTGAGTCGCCGTCAGTGGCGTTATGTACATGTGAGATTCTCTCTCTCGCCGAGTGAGAACCCCTGACCGAGGGTTATTTTTCTTCTATCCTTTCCCTTTCAGCACAAAGTGTACGCGGTGCCCGCCGGGGAGTTCTCCATGGAGTACGTGGACCCCAAGGTGCTCTGTGTCTCCGTCCACGGCCGGTTCACCGAGGACAGGTGGGTCCCTCTGACTGCCCCCGCCCCGTTCACACTTGGCCGTAATAACAGGGACCAACTGACAATTTTGCTCATGTTTTCTACAATTCTAGTAGGCTGAACTGCACAGAGCTTCTGTTTTGGGGGCTAACAGACACATCTGCTTTCCAGCTGTGATTCCATGCATTCCCCCTGCTGGGCAGGGTCACTTACCTGAGGCTTTGGAGACCTGGAGCCAGACTTTCACTTAACTTTTATAGTCTGTCTCTCTCTCTCTCTCTCTCTCTCTCTCTCTCTCTCGCTCTCTCTCTCTCTCTCTCTCTCTCTCTCTCTCTCTCTCTCTCTCTCTCTCTCTCTCTCTCTCTTTCTCTCTCTGTCTGTCTCTCCCTGCCTCTCAATTCCTCTGATGTTTTTTCCCCCCCGCTTCCTCCCTCTCCAGGAGTTATGGGCAGAGGGGAGCAGAAGAAGAGTGTGTGTGGAGCGTGCGTGCGTGTGTTCTCCGCTGCAGTATTGATGCCCCAGTGATCCCCTGCAGGAGACAGCCGTCATCCAGAATCCCGATCAGAACCACATCAGTTCCGCCAGGACATGAACGGTACGCTGGGCTGCCAGATGCCAGTGCAGAGGCACGCCTTGGTGGAGACGTCTTCATTTAAGTGGGGCACATTTAGCCATGGAATGATTGCAATTTGCCAGGTCCACTGCGAGAGCAGGAACGACCCTAAACCTTCCCATTTCCGTGTTTCATTCCTTCCCTAGGTTCTTAACCCGACCGAAAAAGTCGACAGTTCCAAAGGACAGCAGAACGAGAAGGCTCATCACCGTCTCCGCGCCGCGTTAGTGACCGCACCGCCCCCTCCGCTGCCTCGTTGGATGAGTCGCTTGTCGGGACGGCTGCGCTCGGCCGTGGTCGGGCCCGGGGCTTTTGGTGGGGCTCTGGCTGAGGACGAGGAGGAGTGCGGGGGGGAGCTGAAGGCTCTGGAGGGACCGGGGGCCTGGGAGGTGCTGGGGCCCCAGCAGGGAGCCCTGCCGTCCATGGAAGGAGCCCCCGTGACCTATGACCTCTTTCCTCACGCCTCCCCTGCCCCCGGCCTGGCTAATGGCCTCCACCTGCACACGAGACTGGGCCTGAGCACGCGCCGACGCCGACAGCTGGACGCCCCCTCCCTCGCCGGCGCACACGCGCTGGCACGCATGGACGGAGACATGCAGGCGCACGTGGAGGCCGACGTGAGCGCACGTGCCCCGTCGGCCTCTCAAGCGTGTGCGGAGGCTCCAGCCGTGCACGTGTGCGGCGACGGGCGTGCGAGCCCCGCCGAGAGAGAGATGGTCGATGCTGTGTCTCCGGAAGCACGCACAGCGTCGCCTCAACACCTGCCTCTCTCCCCTGTCAATCATCCCCCGGCTTCAAACAGGCCGCTGACGTCTCCCTTGGTTACCGCGGAGACAGACGTGCCGCCAACCCTCTGCCCTCTCCCTGCAGGGCTGAACTCGACGCCGGGCCTCTCCCCCCCACAAATGGAAGGCGAGAGGAAGTACGCCCTCCGTAGCTCCGGTCGCCCCCGCTTCCCCTGCCACCTCCGCAAGTCCTCGCGCCTCCGCCGCAGCTCCGAGGAGGGGGAGAAGAGGGGGGGCAGGGAGCGAGGAGGAGAGGAGGACGAGGCGGAGGAGTTTGAGGAGAGGATCTGGAGGGTGAAGGAGGAGAACGAGAAGGAGGAGGTGCGGGTGGAGGAGAGGGCGTGCCCCCCCCCGCTGGAGGCTCTCCTCCCCACACCCCCGCTCCTCGTAGACACACCGGTACCGCTACCCCTGAGTGTGCCTCGGCCTGTTCCCAGAGCCGGGCCCAAGGCCATGTCTAGAGCTGGCCCCAAATCAGTGTCCAGGGCGGCACCTAAAGCGGGGCCCCGGGCCGCCCCCTCTGGCCCTGCCCGGCCCTGCCCCAACTCCCTGTCCCGGCCCCGGCCCTGCCCCAACTCCCTGGCCCGGCCTGCTGTGAAGAAGACAGAGCCGCTGGAGGGGGAAATGACTCCTCCAACCAAACGGAAGCGTGGGCGCTTTGTTGGGGTAAGCGTGTTACTGTGTAAATGCTCACTGTTTGTAACTATTTGCAGTATATATATATATATATATATATATATATATATATATATATAGTTAAATAGTTTATTCAATAAACTATGAAACCAACATGAGAGGATATGGAGAACTCAATGGCTCGCCCGTGTCTTTGGTTTCCCTCTGTCCCTCAGGTGAGGAAGTTTGTGGTGATGGTGGCTCGCATCCCGGTCAACCTCAGCCGGAGACAGAAGAGCTACAAGATCTCCAACATGGAGACGGAGAAGGGCGTGCTGGGGACGGAGGGCGGGATGGAGGGCGCCGAGGCGGTCCGAGAGCCCACGGCGCTCCTGCGCATGAAGAACAACGGGAAGAGTGTCATGGTGATGTTTCCGCCCGGAGAGCTGCCCGTCATCCTCAAGCGCCGGCGCGGACGCCCTCCCAAGCAGGCCCTGCCCGGCATCCCCTGCGACAGCCGGAGTTTCGGGACCGCTGCCGGCAACGGGGACCAGCCCAAGAAGCCCCGCAGGCAGCGGCGGACCAAACTGCCGTCCCCTCAGCCGTCGTACGTCAACGACACCAACGACGTGAAGGCCGAGTACGGCGACGTGCTCTCCAAGCTGGCCTTCCTGAACCGGCAGCCGCCCACCACCGGCCGCTGCTCCCCGCCTCGCTGCTGGACGCCCAGCGAGCCGGAGAGCTTCCACGTGCCCTCGGAGAACCCCGGGATCTCCGCCCTGCTGCACCGGCTCACCGGCTTCCGGCGCAGAGGCGGCCGGGGAGGGGGCGTGGGCAGCCGGGGCGGGGGAGGGGCGGCGGGGGGCGCGGGGGGCGCCGAGGGCTTCAAGAGCTCCTTCAGCGACTTCTTCGAGACCATCGGAAAGAAGAGGAAAGTCAGCGGCGGCGCGTCCGAGCCTGGCCTGCCCAAGAAGAGAGGCAAGGCGGCGGGGGGCCGGGGAGGCGGCGTGGTGGGGGGAGCGGCGGGCGAGAAGGGAGTCAGGAAGCGACGTCAGCGGAAGAACGGCGTGCTGAAGGGCGGGGAGGCGGGGGCGGCAGGGGAGGACTGGGCCAACGGCGGCGGGGCCTGGGGGGAGGAGGGGGGCTCGGAGAAGGGCCTGGGGAGTTACCAGGCCTGCAGCTCGCCCAGGGGGAGCTTCCCCTCCTGTGACGGGGGTAGAAGGGGAGCCTACAGCAGCCCAGGGGCCGGCAGAGGGGCCGGGGGAGCTGGAGAGGACTCACAGGGCCTGTTTGCCGGGTACTTCCGCTCTCTGCTAGATTCGGACGACTCCTCTGACCTGATTGACATCTCCTCCTCCAGACCTGACCCCCGCAAAGCCCCCTCCACCCCGGGCTACGAGTCCCCCAGCCCGGCCCCGGGCCCCAACTGGTCCCCTGCCTTTTCCAAGCGGAACCCCAAGACACCAGGGGTGAGGCTGGAGGGCCCAGCCCCGTCCCAATGCTCATCCTCCAGGCTATCATATAACTACAGCAGCCTGGCCCAGACCTCCCCTACTACCCCCAACTACCCCAAATCCAACCCTCCCGCCTTGTCCCTCTCGCGCTCTCCCAGTTCCCCCCATCCCTCTTCCTATGGCCACTACCCCTCTGGATATGCCTCCGCCCATTCAGGGGGCAGTGCAGCTTCACAGAGACACCCAGACTGCAGCTTCTCATATGGGGGAGGACACAGTGGAGGCAAGACCATCCCTGTCAGCCAGGGACAAATGGGCTATTCCATGTACCAGGCAGCAGCCAAGCGGGGCTACAGCGGATACCCAGGAGCGGTCCATTCATCCATGGGACGGGGGGAGACGGCAAGACCATCTTCTCCAAGCGGAGGGCACATGAGCATGGCTAAGAACAGTCCCTTCTCCTCCCTGTCCCCAGAGGGATACAGACAGTACCATGGAAACCAGTGGAACTACAGGTAGAGATCATACAACAACACTTTAAAGGAATGAAATTTTGTAGAATAAAACTAAAACAACAGCACATACACACACACATAAAAACTTAATGGAAAATGTCATAAATTATCTTTGTTTAGTATTATGATTCTAATATCAGAGGAGAAGATTTGTCTGACGTGTGTTGTGTGCTGTGTGTGTGTGTGTGTGTGTGTGTGTGTGTATGTGTGTGTGTGTGTTGTACCAGGCATGGTTACAGTGGTTGGGCAGCAGATGGCTTTGGCTCTCAGTACCATGGCTATAATGAATATGGCACCATCTCCAGTGAGCCCAAAGACATCCTTGACATCTCTAACTACACTCCCCAGAAGGCCAAGCGGCAGCCCTTCCTTGAGAGCCTATCGGAATCCTCCTCTGACTCCTCCCATTTGGGATCAGGAGTTGCTGGTGGTGGCACTGGCTCAGGGGGCGGGACCTACAAACCAAAGGAGCCTCCGCCTATTGGTGGAGAGGGAGGGCAGTCAAGCTTGTCTAGTCTGGAGAAGCTAATGATGGACTGGCATGAGAGTGCAGCAGGACCCTCCTATAACTGGAGCCAGAATGTACTCTTCCAGGGCGGAGGAAGCAGCAAACAAGGCCGTGGTCGACGGAAACGGGCTGAACCACAGTCTGAGAAAGAGGGGGGCTCTGCAGCAACAAGTGGGGCCCCACCAGACTCCCCCTCCAGCCCTCCTCCAGTCCAAGTTTCCGGCCACAAGCGGGGCACAGTGGGGGGCCGCCAGTCCAGGGGAGCCCGTGGCGCCAGAGGTGGTCTTTCCCCGTGTCATCGCGAACGGGCCCCAGGGGCCAAAGCCAAGGCTAAGGCAGCCTCTGCCTCACCAGGGCCCGGTGGCTCTGCGTCAGGCTCAGGGCTGTTCCAGGAGGGGCTGGACTACTACAGTGGAGACAGCAGCAGCCTGTCCCCGCTGCCCACCCCTAACCCAGCCCCGCAGGTCAGCTACCCCACAGACACCTGCGAGTACCCTTCTCCCTATTCGGCCCACCCCTCCACCCCCTCTTCTGAGGAACGCTACCCGGCCCACTACCCAGGGGAGTCGTCCTCCTCTCTCTCCCCCAGTGTCTCCTCCTCCCCTTACCCTCCAAAGCCTACTCCTCCTCCCCCCCAGACCTACCACCCGGTCTCCAACCGGAACTTCTCCCCCGCCTGCTCCCCGTCGTCCCGGCTGACGCCGCACTGCAGCACGGCGCTGAGCCCGCCCCATCGCACCCCCCAGAAAGATCCCCAGTACGCCCAGTATGACTCGCCCAGTTATTGTGGCTCCCCCTACTGGTATGGACAGGCATCGCATAGTGGGAGCCCCAGCCCCCATGGCTCTATCCTGAACACCCACGCGAGCGCTCACACCAACCCCCACACCAACGCACACATCAGCCCTCACGGCAACACACACGCCAACCCCCTCGCCAGCCCTCACCCACATAGCACGCACGCGCATCCCGGTTTGAACTCTCACGCCCACAACACGCAGCCGCACCCCAATGCCCAACACCTGAGCCCGCACCCCAACCCCAGCAGCCACCCACACCACAACACACACCTCCACAACGCGCACCACCCGCACCCTAACAACCCTGCCCAAGCCCATCCAAACACACACGCCAACCCTCACCTCCACTCCCACCCCAACCCCAGCCTCCACCCCCACTCCACCTCCTTAGTGTACGAGGAGCGCTCCCCACCGTCCGCCCTGGCCCCCCTCAAGCGGGACATGTCCCTCCACGTGAGCTCAGGCCACCGCCAGGCCCCCCCGCTGCCCCACTCCCCGTATCACAAGCTCCCCATGGACTCCTCCTCCCACCCTGAGGAGATGGGCTATCCCTTAGCCCCCCACCCCTACCCCGGGATGCCCCAGCGCTACCCCCCACAGCCGGCCCGAGGAGGAGGCGTGCTGTGCCAGCTCCTGGACCCCCCCAGTGAGGACAGCTTCAGTGTCACCAGCCTGTAGCGCCAGGTGAGCTGCTCCTTGTGGTTGTCTCAGTGAAATACAGTGCCACTCAAAGGTTTGGACACACGTTCTCATTCAAGTGTGACTGGGAAAGTGTGTCCAATCTTTTGACTGGTACTGTATATAAAATAACCTCAACATCACTGTCCACTGAGGCTCCACCAAGCTCAACACATGAATACTACAGTAATTCATATAAATTGGATTATGTATATGTGTTTTGTTGCACAACACAAATACCAACAGCATAGTTTGTTTTGGAAGAACATCCCAACGTTCTTTCCCTTTCTCTCCTACAGGTGCAGTCAATCCCGTGATTTTACAGATTTATAATTTTTGTAAGGGAGCTGTCTTTGTGAGAAACTGTAAAGTGAAGGGTGAGAATTTAGCTAACTACTACGGACAGTAAAGCTTTCATTCTCCAGCCATGACAATCAAAAGCCAACTGCAACACACACACACGCGCATGTGCACTCTTAAACATGATGCCACACAGATGTACAAGTATGTTGTGTTGTGTATATGCATTCAATATCTTTACACACACACACACACACACACACACGCACGCACACACACACACACACACACACACGTGCGCGAACACACACACACACACACACAAACAAACACCCAGCTGGAAAGAGGAGTTTCCAGGAGGAGCCGACGGAGGAATGACACACCCTGACAGACGGAGAGACAGATGTATGTATGATGGACATGCCTCAAACTTCTGAGACTGAGGATTGGAGAACTACATTTCCCAGGCGGCTTTATCCCACCTAACTCTATCGGTCCTGTGCGGTCCATCAAGATGAATTTGGAGCACACTGATCTCTCTCCTTCTTTTCCTCTCCCTTGCTCCTGCTTTTCACCCACTTTGTACCTCCCATCATTCAGCAGCTCAATCCTGTAACAAGCCCGCCCCCCCGTTTCTTCTCTTGTCTTGCACCCTAACCGAACCCCAACCCTTATACACCCTGACCCCAAACACTCTCTCCCACACGTTTATTTGAACGTTCACTGTGTTGTGTCCTGTGAGAGACGTGGACTAAACTCTATCTGCTCCTGAAATACCAGCATCTGTACATAGACTCCAACTCCCAAGTCCAGGGGCTGCTGGCCCGCAACCTCTCTCCAATGTTTCATCAGCGTTCATTCAACGCTCTGCCATGTTTTCTGCTGGGGGAGGACTGCAGCATGGAGACACTACATCATGTGTTTTGCTGTTTTAACTGCAAGGGAAGAGACCTAAAATCACACGCTGACCCCAAAGAGACACTTGTTTGTGTGTGTGTGTGTGTGTGTGTGTGTGTGTGTGTGTGTGCACGCGCGTGAGTGTGTGCGCACATTTGCCTGCATGTGGACTGATGTAGAAAGATCTGTGTGTATACAGGGAAGTGTATTTGTGTGTGTGTGTGTGTGTGTGTGTGTGTGTGTGTGTGTGTGTGTGTGTGTGTGTGTCTGCTTTGGTGTGTGTGTGCGCGCGTGTGTGTGTGTGTGTGTGTGTGTGTGTGGGGTCATAAGGAGTGGAGCTCTGGATCTCAAAGTCTAATTCTGGCTTCGCTCCATTCTTTCACTCTATCCCTTCTTTTTTTATGTGGTCTTGTGTTGTTTAGTGATTTTTGTGATGAAAAATGGTATATCTGTCTGTTACATATCATGTATCTGAGGTGCAAATATTTAAATACACATTCTGTTCTGGCCATTGGTAACCTTGTCTGGATTACTGCCTCTTAAAATAGATGTGAGGGTTTGAATATGTGTGTGCATTCATGTATGTGTGTGTGTTGTACTCAGCCCTACTAAGCGCTGATGTGAGAGAAGGAAGAAACTGAGTTCAGGCAAGGACACATTTACAAGGGGAGGGGAAGGAGGGGGGAAGGGGGCGAGAAGGAGGGTAGAGAGAAGGGGTGGGGAAGGGGATGTGAAGAATAGACTGGAATGTGGAGCAAACACCCCAGAACGCTAAGAAACACACAGACAGAAATTAAATGTGAGAGGACTGTTTAAAATGATACCCTTTACATAAACCTTTCCAGACATACAAATACGGAAAGGTATTAACCAAAGCGCAACAATCTCTGATAAACGTTAGCGTGTGTGTGCGTGCGAGTACATTTTTTTGTATGTTTTGTTTTTCTACAGAGTGGGTAAATAGGTTGCTTAAGAAACAGTATTTGTTGCGATATTCCACTGAAAACTTATAGTGTGAGAGGATGGATGTTCAACAGGCATGAGAGAGGAATAAATAGACCTAATCAGTTAGGCTTTGAGATATGTATACCCAAACAAGCCTACCCGTTGGCAAACTAAAGCAAACATTCCAAAAGATATCACGTTAAAATATATAAGGAAAACACACACTCTCACGGTAAACTAGATCCTTGTCCACCTGACTAACTTCAGACTTGTCAATAAAAAGTAAGAGCTGTGGGCTATTTTTAGCCTTTGGACAAAGGAATGTGCTGCGTCATCGATGCTTTCACACAGGAGTTTCAAAAGAAGAGAATGAAAACCAAGGGACGGGTCTTGTCAAGACCCTTAGTCTTAATGTAGTCAACTGATAAGCAGAGACCACCTCACACATCATCACAGAGGCGTGCGACGAGCTCCAGTTCCAGGGAGAAGGCATGCGCGCCGGAGTGCTGCGGCTCTCGCCTCACACTGGGTTACTTTTAATACCTGCATTCCTCTTTGGGCTACAGCTCGTATTTATCCTCCGTTTAGCGCGGCTTCACCTTTCCAAACCTGTCGTGCAGAAGGAAGGGATAGCCTTTTCAGTTATCAGCATTGAACCAGATGGAAGTGCGGGTCAAATTGGAGCCAATTGGGGGCCACAACAGTTCCATGCCCAACGGGAGATGAGGGGAGCGCTTGGATTTGAGGACGAGAATGAAAAACCCATGCACCAGGTAACTTGGGTCGTTTTCTTTGTATTGTCCTCATAACATTTAATTCTGACCATTTCTTCTATTTATTGCCCTAATCATGCAGATGGCTTCAAATCTGTTTTGGATTGTCTTCATCTGTCACAGTTGAAAAAGTTGGATGAGTTGATTATTTATATGCCAGCAGCCAATATTTCTCCTGGCAAGTGAGTGAACCTTATAAAAAGGCTGTGATTTGACATTTACCCCGTTCTTTCATTTAAATTTTTTTACTTCACACAGTTCACAAATTGGCAAAAAAAAGAAAAAGAAATTGGCAGACCAAAATGCCATATAGAACCATATAATTAGAATGAAAAGCAGAACAGCAGTTTAGTGGTGCAGGTGGTGACAGGGGAGAGGCGGAGCTGACCCCAGATCACAGTTGTAACAGCTGTAACACCATCATAGGATGGTGCCCCCCACCCCCCCTGCTCTCTCACTGTATGTCTATCATTCCTTCCTCCTTTCACTTCTGCCATTTTCTCTTCATTTTCTCTACATCTGTGTTTGTGCATGTCAACACCCTCCCCCTTTTCTTTTATAGTTCCCTCTTGGTGACCTCAATCTGTGTTTCCTCTCTCTCACTCTCTCTCTCTGTCTCTCTCTCTCTCTCTCCATGTGCCCAAGGCCGAACTCCTCTGATTCAGTCTCATGAGTCATTGATTGCCCCCCTCCTCAAAGAGTTGCTATGGTGACCAATAGGGGTCTAAATCGAATGGGGGAGCGCATCTGTTTGTTTGCGTGCATATATGTGTGTGTGTATATGTGTCTGTGCATTACAATGCTTCAAGCAAGCATGTATACAGAACAGCCTGGGACATTGACCTGTACGTTCACACACACACACACACACACACACACACACACACACACACACACACACACACACACACACACACACGCACGCACACACACACACACGCACAAACACACCCCAGGATCCTATGCAGTAGCATATTAAGTCTATATATTATTGAGTCTACGTGTGTAATATGCACATGCATATGTGTGTATTACAACAGGGA
>JAVQIZ010025602.1:0-10791 GCA_036023535.2 Galaxias brevipinnis | reverse complement strand
TATGTCCATCACCCTGAACACTGGTTCTCCTCAGGGCTGTGTTTTGAGCCCCCTCCTCTACACCCTGATGACCTACGACTGCACTGCCCACTATGTGAGTAATCACATAGTTAAATTTGCAGATGACACGGCAGTCATAGGATTCATCACTAACAACGATGAGGCAGCATACAGGAGAGAAGTGGGAGAGCTAGAGGAGTGGTGCAAGGTTAACAATCTCTGTATTAACATCGGTAAAACAAAAGAGATCATTGTGGACTTCAGAAGAAACACCTCCCTTCCCTCCCCCCTATACATCTATGGAGACGCAGTGGAGATTGTGAGCTGCTTCAAGCATTTGGGAGAGTACATTACTAAAGATCTTACTTGGAGTCATAACACCAACATCGTCCTTAAGAAAGCACATCAGCGGTTGTTCTTCCTACGAAAGTTGAAGAAGAGTGGTAAGGGGCACAACTGAAGTCCCATTTTATAATGGCATGGCATGGCATGGCATGGCTAAAGTTCTAATAAACACAATAAAAAAAAAACTTTTCGATCTATCAACGAAGGGCTGAATATGGTTATATATATCTTAATTGAACATTTATGCCTAAATACACAACGACAAGTAACACTCATTTGCACTCTACATGTGAAAACCAACTGTGAATAACTAAGCTCCAACAGATATATTTGATAATGCATATCATTACATTGTCCATCTGATGCTGTGAGACTATTAAACACCACACCACTTAGCCTCACGGTGGCATAAAAACTGTTTTTATAACTGTACACAGTAACTCAATGCACTTTAAAAATCCTGCACTTTCTACTGTTTTTTTATGAATATATTTGTAATAACCTGCAATATTAATGCAATAGTATAACACCCAGCATCCTCCTTACATTTTTAGATTGTCTATGTTTTTATTTATGTAGCATATTTATTAATTATAGTATGTAGCTTTCCTATTGTGCATTTTATTGGTGTTCTTACCATGTTTGTGTGTTTTTTTTATTGGCTGCTTGGACCCAGAGTACTGCATTTCGTTTCAATGTGCTTCATGTTGAAATGACAATACATTTTCTTTTCTTTTTTCTTTTTTTCTTGGTAACGGACGGTTCAGTGAGATGGGCAGTGTGGTTATGGTGGTTCTGGTCACTATTCCAGGTAAGGGGAATACACTTGAGACTGTTTAAGACTTGTATCATCACCCTGTTGCCTGGTTTTTATTATGAGCCTACTGTGTTCAGACTTTAATAATGTTTTTTTCATATCTAATATAGTACAACATTAGCATATTTATTTACATATGTATGTATTTATTTAACACTTGTATAAGCTTACTTGGATTATTTCCTTACAAATGTTCAAATGAAAAAAACGCCTCTGTCAACATTTTCTCTCTCGAGATAAGGATCAGCAGCCATTTCCTGCTTAAGGCTCGACTTAAGAGCAGAGTATTTTATTTCTTCCTGACGCTAATTATTTTCTCTTTCATTTACGTAGCCACTCTCTTACTTCAAAGTGCTTATCAAACTCACAAATAGGAATACCTTCGATTTGTACTTTTAAAAAAATCCAAATTACAGTATCTCTCATTTATATATTACAAAATGTATGTGCGTTATTACCTCACTGTGCTCAAGAAACAGATGAACGATGAGTCTACAACGACTAGTTGACCAGTGGTTTTGATAGTCGACTAGTGGTTTGATAGTGGACTTGTCGACTAGTCGACTAGTCTGTGAAATCCCCAGTGCATAAAGACAAAATGTTATAAAATCAATATCATGACCGTGACTATGATAAAGACAATGACGATGAATGTGATTAATCACAGCATTCTCATGGTGTCCACAGGGGTTTGGAGCGCTATTTCCAACGTGTACATCGCTAGTCCTCCTCCCTGTTCCATTCGAGGGTCCTCAGTGGTGTTGGAATGCTCCGTAATGTCCCCAGGTGATCCTATCCACAGCACCAGCTGGAAGAAAGACAACGTCAGTCTAGCTGATCTGCCCTCATACCGAGGTCGTATCGAGTATGCCAAGAACGATTGGAACTGCACCCTGAAAATTAAAGACCTGCAGGTCAACGATACAGGAGACTTCTACTTTGAATTTCAAAGTAATCATCTAACAGATATTGAAAAGGTGTATTTATCTGTGACAGGTAATCATTAACAAAATTGTTTTTAAAAAACATGTATTATAGTTATATATAAACTACTGTGGCTTTTCACCATGGCTGCATGCTTCCAAAAACCCTATTGATCGAGAAATGTATAATGTCTAACTGTCTTACACTTTTTTTTAAAATAAGCACACTGTTTATCACTTTGATTGACCCATCAATAGAATAGTTAGTTGAGATCGGGAGTAGGGGCTTTGCCTGATTCTATGATTTTGCTGCTTTTCTTTTGTCTTTGAGCGTAAACACTTTGCTGAAACTGCACCATCCTCTCAATCTGTTTTGATTCAACCAGAGCTGACTGCCAGAGTGATACCTACCATAGTGAGAGAGGGAGAGAAGGTGACTGTGAGGTGTGGGGAAACCTGCACGCTGCCGAATTCAGTGTGGTTCAGAGATGGACAACTTACTTCACAGGAACCTAACTTCACATTCCAGGCCAGGAGAGAGGATACTGGGAGCTACACCTGTGCTGTAAAAGGACAGGAGACAGTCCGATCTGACCCTGTGGTTCTGGATGTTCAATGTGAGTAATATTTTCAAACAGCTGCATTTTGTATTACTTACTGTATTTTTGGAATTTAATACATTGTTCAATCAAGGTTTCAGCAAGATCAGGCTAAATATTCTACATATTTCATGTTTCTCATAATGCTGGTATTGTCTCATCCTCACACTGAAACATCTGCAGTGTGTTTGTCCTCCTCAGACAGTGTTGGTGTTGTTGTTGCTGTCTCAGCTGGAGCTGGATTCTCTGTTCTGGTGGTACTGACCCTCATCATGGTTCTGATCTGGTTCTGGTAAAGTTGTGTGTGTTTGTGTGCATGTGTGTGTCCATATGTGTGCATGTTTGTGTGTGTGCACATGTGTGCATGTTAGTGTGTGTTCATGTGTGCATGTTAGTGTGTGTTTGTGTGCATGTTAGTGTGTATTCATGTGTACATGTTAGTGTGTGTTCATGTGTGCATGTTAGTGTGTGTTCATGTGTGCATGTTAGTGTGTGTTTGTGCGCCTGTTAGTGTGTGTGCACATGTGTGCATGTTAGTGTGTGTTTGTGTGCACGTTAAAGTGTGTTTGTGTGCATGTTAGTGTGTGTTTGTGTGCATGTTAGTGTGTGTTCATGTGTGCATGTTAGTGTGTGTTTGTGTGCACGTTAGTGTGTGTGCACATGTGTGCATGTTAGTGTGTGTTTGTGTGCACGTTAGTGTGTGTTCGTGTGCATGTTAGTGTGTGTTTGTGTGCATGTTAGTGTGTGTTTGTGTGCACGTTAAAGTGTGTTTGTGTGCACGTTAAAGTGTGTTTGTGTGCTCATGAACACTACTTATTCTGATCTCTGTTTTAGCAAACACGTACTTCTATATTCATTTAGTCCGTTAACTAATCCTCAAGAGTCAATCTTTGGTGTTGTTGGTCATCAATCCGTAGTGTAACTATCCAGTGAGATATGTATGAACTATGACCTCTCCTTCAGCAGGAGGAGTCACAGGGACTCGGCGAAGAGACAGGTGAGTTGCTCTCTGGTGCACCACTCTATATTCACACTGCAGTTTAGTAAAAGAAGACAGTTTCATAGATGCTTCTTATTTTTTGTGAGAGCGTTCCAGGGGCCAGAAGAAGAAACAGTCTACTCCAACCTCCGTTTGGCATGCCCTTCCTCTAGTCATCTACTTCCTCATCTTCCTCCTGCTCCTCCTCTTCCGCCTCCTCGCCACCCCACTAGCTCTTGTTTCCCTGCTCAGAGCAGCTCACAGCCCCCGACACAAGTAAGCAGAGACAGTAGTGGGTGTCCCTGATTCAATAACCAGTCCCCAGAATTGCTGCAAAAAAATTTATATTCAGGTGTGTCCAGATAATGCAGTTTTTCAGTTGTAATCTCGTCCACTCTGATCCGGATCCAGTTGTCCAGATCTTCAAGGTCAGGAGAGGTCCTCTACTCCACACTAACTATCATGCCCAGACAGACCAGACCTCCACGCCACAACCTTCAAAGAATGGCCATGCGCTAAAATCATATGTATGTTGTTTATATATATATTGATTCAAAGTTGGTCACCATGTACTTTTACAGTTATTTAATAATTAATCTCAGAGTATTTAGGACTACATAGACTATTGTATTTATTCATGAGTGCACTCTAAAACAAAATTTGTTTGGTTGCAGTGGCACTTTTGGTCCGACCGTATGTGTGTGATGTCATCAAGATGCGCCGACCCAGTAAACCTGTGAAGGGAGACAGCTGTGACTGACTTCCATCCAGCTCGCAGGCCAGGAGTATTTTATCAAGAAATACTTTCCAGGTTCAAAACTGTGTGCACTGGTTTCACCAATGTTACAGTCTTACTGTTTTACCACTTTGTGTTGGAATATGGCTAGAGTTTATATAATGATAGGTTGTGGAGCTGAACGCTGCTGTTGTTTTTAAGCTTATATGTGGAAATGTGCATGTTTTATTTATAAGCATTGAGCAAGAGATTTTATTTTGTATCTCATGATAAAGCTTGGGAAATGATTGATCCTTTTTCATTATTTCCTCAGATAAATGGAACAAAGTTCGACTGGAATTGAAAACAGAGTGGGTTTTTTTGGGTTAAAAATTTTAAAATACAGTAGTTTGGTTTGGTTCATAACTGAAAATTATATTTGTAATGTTATATTGTTTGATTTGTATTGTTTAATTATTTTAAATCTTTCTTTTCTTCGTGTTTGGTTTTTTTGTAATTGATTTATTCTGCCTAAACAGGGCACTTCAGTAAAAGAGGCACAGGCTCAGTACTTTACCCCTGTATAAATACATACATTTAATCAATAAATACTTTTTAAATTACAATATAATGTGCAAATGTGTTTTTCTCTAAATTTTTGATAGCATGTTATAACTTGAATGCTGTTATTTTATCTTGGAAAACTGCAGTCGTTATTTTGCTCTACAAATTGCTATTTATATATATTTTTTTTCACTAATTGCTATTCACATCCGACTCAAACCTGCTGTCCTACGTCACCGGTCACGCCTACTCCTTGATGCGTTTCTGCTGACTGAAAGCACATGATCAGGCGTGTTTACCTGAGTTATTTCCGCTTGTTGGATCTGTCAGTGCGGAGCGAGCAGCAGTACTGGTTTATGTTTGATTAATGTCTGTAAATATCAAAGGACTTGGCTTTTTAGTGAAAGACGATTGCCACATATTGTAATATATCGTCATTACCCATTGGATTACAATGCGTGTCAACTGACGGAAGTTACTTATCTCAGTGCTGCTAGATGGCTAGCTACATTAGCTTGCGAAAACTAACGTAACGTAAGCTAATTAACACAAACTGGCTGTGGCTACATTAGTGTTAGATCTTTTTAGCATCTTCTGAAGTTGCAGACACGAACTGACAGGTACGAAACCCAACCAACCCGGGCAAGAAAAACAGCACGCAAAAACAGGCTTGATTTCGATACTCGTGCTAGCTATTTCACTTAAGTTAATAGGGCGGACAACAGAATGCAGTATTTTTACCCCGAACGCAGAAGAGACAGTTGGTTCCGCGTGCTGTGAACTATACTAGCCTGTGAAAGAAATATAACGTTATCTATGTGTACTACAAACCACATCAAACTGTGTTTCTCTGTGGTTCCTCATACAGTCTCTGGCCCAACTAAGAAAGGGGATTCGAGGTGGACCTTATAATACCAAACCAGCTCCAGCTACATGCATTCCTGAAAAACTCCAGCCCCCAGTCCCCCAGTCCCAGGCCACCGAGCCAGGGAATAGTCTGTACATTCAGGCATGATGGAAAACACCGATGTAGAACGTAAGTCTGTTTAACCACACATAATGTCAAATGTATAAATGCATCTTAGTCTGTAGCATTATGTTTCAAACATATACACACAGGTGACCCTGATTACTGTTTTTTTGTCACATAGAGAAATATGCTCTATGTTTGACCCAGTCACAGATTTATGATGTCACTTATCTTTTCTGTGCCACTTCAACTGTGATCACCTCTTGATACTTTGAATATCAGAATGGACCCTGTCTTTGTCAGTCCACTGTAGTGTCTAATGTAGTATAGTGGTGACCTTATCTTTGGGAGTCTACTGTAGTTTTGATTGTGGTGTATACACATACATGTCTGTTTGTAACCTGGTGAGTGTGTAAACGTCTCTTTCTATTGGCTGTTCAGAGGTCACCCTTGCCCTGCTGGACGCGGCCAATGACAAAGACTCAGTGGTTCAGGAGCAGGTCAGGAAGTCGATGCTGACGCTGGGCAAACAGCAGCCTGACCGCGTGCTAGCCATGTGCCAGGACTACCTGCTCAAACACCCCAAGGTACACCTTAACTACCACCTCTACCGTAACTATCTACACTACTGAACTCTACTGCTACCATAACTACACTACTGAACTCTACTGCTACCATAACTACACTAGTGAACTCTACTGCTACCATAACTACACTAGTGAACTCTACTGCTACCATAACTACACTAGTGAACTCTACTGCTACCATAACTACACTAGTGAACGCTGCAGTCTTTGTAGAGACACAGAGGAGTGTAAGAGGACGTCTCCTCTCAAAGTTATTTGCTTTAAAACCTCACATACCTCACCTCTTGTGCAAATACATCTTTGGTTTGTGTGTGTGTTCTGTTGGTGTGCAGTGAAGTTTATGTACACAGATGTAACTTTCAGTCCTAACAAAGAGAGTGTTCTCATTGTTTAGGCGTGTTGATAGAATGTAGAAATGCACCGATCGATCGGCCGCTGACCGGAATTAGACGATTTTTAGACTGATCGGCCATGATTGGTGACCGGCCGATCAGTCTTATATTTTTCCGATCCTTGCCCGTCAAATCTACACGCATGCGCCACACAATGTCTCACGTCGCGAGCAGAGGCAGTCAGGCCTGCACAGCCACACACATGCAACATGTCGTTGGGAATTAGGAAGTAATTGCTTAAAACCTAAAGGTGCCATGTTATATTGTTATATAAATCTGAACTGGCAGTTAAGACTTTAAAAAAATTGGAAATCGGAATCGGCCAAGAAAACTGCAATCGGTGCATCTCTAATAGAATGGCTCTAGCTACGTTTCATTGAGTTTGACCTCTGTAGGCATTGGCCCTGCCAGGCAGACTGCTGGTTGTGTCTCTGTAACACGGGACGTCCCTTATCTAAGTTCAGCCCTATTAGGGTGAGTTAGCCTGGACTCAGCCTGCCTGCCTTATAACTGGCTGATCAGTGTAGATGATGTCCTAGTTACACTCAAAACCTTGTGTGTGTGTGTGTGTTATTGTGTGTGTGTGTGTGTGTGTGTGTGTGTGTGTGCGTGCGTGTGTGTTATATTGTGCGTGTGTGTGCGCGTGTGTGTGCGCACACTCATGTGTTATTGTGTGTGTTTGGCTCTGTCTCCCAATGGGTGTCTTTTCTCTGTGTGTGTGTGTGTGTGTGTATTGGATGTTCTTACCAACCTTTTCATAATCTGTCAGAACTTCCTTATATAATGTAATAATTTAATCAGAGCCTCTCCTCTCCTCTAGCTGGTTGTGAGCCATAGAGTGGTGATTCTGCAGACCATAGAGTTGGTTGTGAGGAGTCAGATTGAGGAGATCAGCTCAACGAGGATAAAGAGTCTCATCTCCTTGGCCTCCGACGAGATGACCCGCTCCAAGGTACCTCTCATCATTACCGACCCCTGACCCCTGACCCCTGACCCCTAACCCTAACCCTCTGAAGAGATGACCCGCTCCAAGGTACCTCTCATCATTACCGACCCCTAACCCCTAACCCCTGACCCCTAAACCTAACCCTCCGACGAGATGACCCGCTCCACGGTACCTCTCATCATCACCTCCCCCTCACCCCTGACCCTCTCATCATCAACTCTGTAGCACCTCACCACAGATACTGTATACTAGCAACTAAGCTTTCGTAGCATTACAATAACACTCTGCATTCACTTGTAGCCCATTTATTGTGCAAAGGTTTAGAATTGTATATCTGTAGGATGGAGGAGAACTATGAGAGCATTAATAAATTAACTCCAATGACTGATCACAGAAAGATATTTTAGTTGGAATTTGTATTATTTCCTTGTAGCTGTACTTTGTGTTACAGGAAGCCCCAGTTTAACCACCAATTACAACTTCCTGTTTTCTTTGTTTTTGATAGGAAGTTGTCGCTGATTGGCAGCAGGCTGCCAGTAACATCTTGGTTGCCGTGGGCAACAAGTACATCAATGACATCATGGAAGAGATCCTGATCAAGTTCCAGCCCGGAGTTCTACCCCACTTCTTTGTGGTTCAGACACTGGCTAACCTGTCCGAGTCCAACGGTGTGAACACACACACACACACACACACACTAACAGACTAACAGACTAACACACACACTCTAAAAGACTAACACACACACACACACAACCCAGGGTGTTTCATCTTATATTTGGTCTATGTCACGGTGCCCTATCTGAATGGTGGTAGATTGCAGTCTGTGTAACCTTATAGTAGTGTGTATAGTACAGTCTGTGTAACCTTATAGTAGTGTGTATAGTACAGTCTGTGTAACCTTATAGTAGTGTGTATAGTACAGTGTGTGTAACCTTATAGTAGTGTGTATAGTACAGTCTGTGTAACCTTATAGTAGTGTGTATAGTACAGTGTGTGTGACCTTATAGTAGTGTGTATAGTACAGTCTGTGTAACCTTACAGTAGTGTGTATAGTACAGTGTGTGTAACCTTACAGTAGTGTGTATAGTACAGTGTGTGTGACTGTAATGTTTCTCCAGTCTATGGCATGGTGCCCTTCCTGAATGCCATCCTGGGGACCATGCTGCCAATGCTGGCCCTGGCCAAGCAAGACAACATGAAGTGGGTCTTCTCGTCTGGTAAGGACACGCACGCACGCACGCTCGCTCGCTATGACACACCTGTGCAGTCTGTTTGACTGTCTTGTCTGTACCGCCTCTCTCTCTCTCTCTCTCTCTCTCTCTCTGTCTCTCTGTCTCTCTCACTCTCTCTCTCTCTGTCTGTTTCTCTCTCTCTCTCTCTGTTTCTCTCTCTCTCTCTCGCTCTCTGTCTCTCTGTCTCTCTGCCTGTCTCTCTCTCTCCAGCCCTGTGTTGTTTCAGTGAGAGTATCCTGGAGTACCTGGCTAACCTGGACAAAGCCCCTGACCCCACCGTGCGGAAGGATACATTCTCCACTGAGATGTGCTCCGCCTACGATGTGCTCTTCAACGGCTGGCTGCAGAGCCGCGAGCCCAAGGTGACTGACCCCCGACCTTTCATCTCCTCACCCATGACCCAGCCTAGAGCGTGTCTGACTGACTGACTGACTGACCAGAGGAGTGGTCAGATGTTTCATACTCCCTCCTGAAAGAGAGATCTTTGTTTTTACGTTTATTTACTTCTGAGACTGTTATGACTAAACGTGTGTGTGTGTGTGTGTGTGTGTGTGTGTGTTTGTGTGTGTGTGTGTGTGTGTGTGTTAGCTGAGGCTGACGGTAGCAGAGGCCCTGGGTTCCATGTCTCACCTGTTGGCCAATGAGAAGCTGGAGGAGCAGATCCCTAAGCTCCTCCCCACACTCCTCTCCCTCTACAAGAAGAGCAACGAACACTACATCGTCAGCAAGGTAGGCTTCCATTGGCCCGAGTATCAGCAAGGTTGCTCCTTATTGGCTGGAATACCAGTAACGGCGGCCCTTATTGGTGTATAATATGTAAAATGAGAATACTTCCTGGCTGTTGAATCGTCCTTTATGTATGCAGTAGTGTGGCTGCACGCTGTCGCCGTGACGACGCAGCTGGTTCCCAGAGGGACTAGGGAGTGTTTGATTGTGGTGTGATTGTGTCCTCCAGAGTCTGTGTCAGGTCCTGGACGCCTCCGTCAGCATGGGGAGCAGAGTCCTGGAGACACAGCTAGACAGTCTGCTGCTAGCCCTGCACCAACAGGTACACACACACACACACACACACACACACACACACAGTCAGCATGGGGAGCAGAGTGTTGGAGACACAGCTAGACAGTCTGCTGCTAGCCCTGCACCAACAGGTACACACACACACACACACACACACACAGTCAGCATGGGGAGCAAAGTCCTGGAGACACAGCTAGACAGTCTGCTGCTAGTCTGCACACACACACACTCACACACACACACACTTGGCGTGGCGTGTTGAGGTTCGTCGTGATGAGTAAAGCTGTCATTCATTGCCACAGCACCTTCTGACACACTCATCTTCCCTCTGCTGGCGTCATGCCAATCATGTGGCCACCTCACCCTGTGTTCACCGTGGTTACCCTGACTCCCTGTCCTCGGCAGGCACGTGACTCATTGGATGATCAGAGTCAGCTGATGCCTGTCTCATGACTCTCATTGGTCAGGACATCGTCGGTCACATGCTACAGAAACAGCATTGTTTTATTTGACCCATGGTTATGTGAGATAAGCCGAGCTCGATGATCAACAGAATGTATCTTAACACAGCCCAGACTGATGGGTTTAGATGATCAACACAATGTACCTTAACACAGCCCAGACTGATGGGTTTAGATGATCAACACAATGTACCTTAACACAGCCCAGACTGATGGGTTTAGATGATCAACAGAATGG
>JAVQIZ010025593.1:0-10923 GCA_036023535.2 Galaxias brevipinnis | reverse complement strand
GAGAGAGAGAGAGAGAGAGAGAGAGAGAGAGAGAGAGAGAGAGAGAGAAGGAGAGTCAGCATGTGTGTCAGAGTGAAATATAGATGGAGGAGGCTGGTGTGTGTGAGGGTCAGCGAGGTGCAGTGTAACTGTCGACAATCACAGCCTTATTTACCTGTCAAAAACACTATCATCCCACACAGCCCCAGCCAAGCAATTTCTGCTGTCTTTCTCTCCCTCCTCTTTCTCTCTGTCTCTACCTCCAATTACAACCTAGAGGGCTATTTCTCTCCAAGACAAAAACACTGCCCGCAAGCTCTACTTCACCCTTCCGAAAGCCCCCTGCCCCTCTCTCTCTCTCTCTTCCCCCTCTTTTTTTCTCTCTATTTCTCTTTCTTTCTCTCGCTCCTTCTCTCTCTCTCTCTCTCTCTCTCTCTGTGTCTCTCTCTCTCTGTCTCTCTCCCTCTCTCGCTCTCTATCTCTCTCTCTCTTCCCCATTTCTCTTTGCTCTTTCTCTGTCCTGCTACAAGGAGAGTTGCAGAGTGGAAATGAACAAGCTGTAAACACACACCACTTATCAGAGGGTTTGCCATTGTGTGTTTGGGGGGTGTATGGCTTGAGACGTGGAAGGTATGGTATGGTATAGGATGTTGGAGTCCCAATGAACAGCTTGCTGGCCGGACGGAAGATGCCCCGAGGCTAACGGACAGGGCCCACTGATGGACAGGCCCTAATACAAAGCCAATTGAATTATTGAGAGCTATTTTGGAAATGCGATACTTTTTCGAACAGACCATATTGGGTTTCAGCAAAATAATTGAGCTGGTGCCTTGCTGTTAACTTAGACAACTGCAGCACAACATTTTGCAATGTGTCATTATTGTTAACATAATATTAGATGGTGGATGATAATATTGTATGGTTTAAGATATTATTGCATTTCAGACAGTCCTGGCAGGTGTTTTGACCACACAGGGAAAGGACGTATTTATATATTACAGTAACTTGGCTCTGGGTTTAATTTACAGATACAAACGGCTATCAACACTTACTGCTGGTTCTCAGTAATATTAAATGTTAGATGCTATGATTATCATATTAATATTAGAGTATTGCTGTCATCTTTGCAACTTTTGACCATTTGTCTTACTGTTAAAACATTGGCAATATGCACACAAACAAACTATCTATCTGTTGAAAGGGCCACCATACATTGCATGAAAGCATGCATGAAATGCACGGCAATATTGTTTGAGAAATTCTATATAGGAAGGATCTTACTATCTTGCATTGTGTTAGGCATAATGGTTAGAAATGCATTTCAGGAAGTATTGGAACGATCATATGTATCATTAAAATATAACAAGTTAATCCCCTACAGATCATAGTAAGAGGCGTTAGAATCTAAGAAGGCTCCAGTGCATTTTTTTGGATCCCTACTAACTTATATGACACATTATTCTCTACAGCTTCTATGACTGACAGCTATTGACCTATTGGGCTGCCCACTAAAAAGTGAGAGTTGTGCTATAACACAATGTTGGCCGATACTTGAGTGTCCTTTTATTTCCCATACACATTGATGCCGGGGACTGAAACATTCTCTCTCTCCCTTCCACACTCACACACACACACACACACACACACACACACACACACACACACACACACACACACACACGTGCTACACACACACACACACACACACACACACACACTGATGCCAGTCCCTGGCTTGTCTTGGTGTCAGTCTCCATGAAGGGGCACCTGACAAAGCCATTAACAGGCACATGTAATACCCACTTCTGCAGCCAGAAGTGACTGACACACAGACACTTATGGGCGCTGCCATGACTGAAGCTTTGCCACCAGGTCTGAAGGACGAACTACTGGACTGACTGACTGGCTCACGCACTGACTGGCTTACACACTGACTGACTCGTTGCACGGCGGCTGATGGATTGACTGACAGCGCACTCCCTGTCTGTGTCTCATTGCTCTAGTGTTACTAATAGGACCAAAAGGTTCAAACGGGAGACACACGGGTAGAAAAGTGAATAGACTGGTGACACAACAGGAAATAGGGAACAAGAATGGCTTCATTCTAAGTCTATAGATAAGCGAAGACAACGATTAACGAAACGGTTTGCAAACATTTGTTTTTTGATTCCGCTTGGGTGTTAAATGAACACCCAATGTCACTTCATTATAGAAGGTTGCATTGAGAGAAAAGTATTTATCCGATTAAGGAGAGGGAAATAAGTAGTCCTATGGGCCTCCTCAGAAGATAATTAGGGAAATGTTCAGGGGTCAAATAAGGATTCAAGGAGAAATGCAAAGGAACGTGTGGTGAAGGAGAGGGTCGGAAAGAGAAGCGTGTGAAAGGCTGAGTTACAGACAGAAAGGTGGAGAGAAAGACAGAGTCAAAAGGGAATACGGGAGACAAAGCTTGAGACCAAGAAAGAGAGTGACGGGGATTTAAGTGTGTGTGTGTGTGTGTGTGTGTGTGTTTAAGTGTGTGTGTGTGTGTGTGTGTGTGTGTGTGTGTGTGTGTGTGTGTGTGTGTGTGTGTGTGTGTGTGTGCCTGCACGCGCGCGTTGGTGTTTGTTCGTGCGCACGCATGACCAAAACAGCCGGCAGAGGCAGCTGAGCAGAACCAGCCAGCCCTTACAAACCAATCAGGCCTTCATTAGGCTGGGCGGGAGGGATCGATGGGCAGCCCGCATCAATTAAACAGGGCGCACGCCGCACACACCTATACACTCCTACACCCTCTAAGCATACCTTTATGCTTAACACTCTACACACTATCTTACACACAACGCACACACCGAAACTGACTGCAAAAACCCACACCCACTAACAATTATCATACTTAGACACGTCTGAAAACATTTACACTGCACACACTACAAAGTGGCTAAGTCATGGTATATGTTATGACCTGCCACTAACACCTTTAGTTCAATGCATTTCTCACACTTTGCTCAACCATTTTGACCAAAAGGATGTCCATCTTGCCATCCAACTATCCGCACTATGGGACAGCAGGCTGGAATATTTGCTTTACCTGAGCTAAACCTTAATGTTTAAATGTATCCAGATGGCCACCAAAATCACATGGTAAATAACACATTTTTAACCTGTTTCATTAGATCCTGAGACACACTGAGAGCTTGACTTACAGGCCGACTTTTGAAAGGAATTTCAGATTCCAACAATACCAACTTTTCCAAAGCATGACCATGCAACTGCACTCAAACTGTGATCTGTCCAAACGTACTGTCAGAACCACAAACACTCACGACATCGATAACACCCAATTACACACCAGCTCGCACATGGTGGGCCTGAACACACAATTACACGCGCTCCGGACACACTTTTATTAACACTCAATTACACAGGCGCATAAATCACCAACGAGGCGCACGCGCATCTAAGAGAGCTTGACTGCGTGATGGTCAACACACCATACAGCATGGAGCATTCTCCCTTTTCTACTTTTCATAGAATACAAAAAATTTATTTAGCGAAAAAATCTACCGGCAAATAAACGTGTCTGCTTTTTGGCTATTACCGGGGGCCACTTTGGCAAAGCCCACGCGTCACCTGCTCGCCGCAGCATTGACACGTCAGTCTCCCGCGGCTAACGCAATGTGACAGTGTTGAGATTATAATATCTGCCCCGTATTACTGAGCATTAACGCCATTACTGGCGACCCTCTCTCGCCAGAGACGCTCAGGTGGGCCACTCCAGGGTGGAGAAAGAGATGAGGAAATTGGGAGAATGCATGTAGGAAACAGGGAGGAGAATAGGAAGAGATGGGGGGTACATTTGAGAAAATAGAAGAAGCAGTTTAGTTTCCTTAATAGTCTATTCAGGGTTTGATATATGGAAAATGACCATCCAGCAATTATGTAAACAAGTGAGCATCTTTTTCTTTTATGACTGTTTTAGTCTGAAACGCGCAAGGCTCAACTTACAAGTAAACCATTCAATGACAACGCAAATTGTCATTAATTTTGTGTGTGTGTCCGTGCACGTGCGTGTGTATTTACTTTCTGCTATAGTGGGAATAGACTGTATCAGTAGGCAATAACAATAAGTAAGGAGGGGCGTGGGGAGCTCAACTGAATGAAGCCATTTTAATAATGAACAGCTGAACAAGCACCATCACTTCACATGATTGAATGTTTACACCGCGCCACGCCTGACTTCATACCGCTTTCCCAGACCTTCATTTGTTTCACCCAAGAAAACACTCCAATTCAAAGCCTTGTTGTTTTAATTAGGGAAATTAATAAATCAGAATAAATTAATACAGCCTCCTCGCCTTTCCTTCTGTACTGGCTCAGACAGTGTGGCACCCTGCTTGCCTCTGCTGCCCGCCTGCCTGGCAGACTGGGATCTATTTGTGCGGCATAATTAACACTTAATAAGTAAGTGATTCATTATGATGAAGTGCGGATTCGCCATAATGGCCTCTCTCTGTGCTAGCAATCAACCTTAGTCTGTTTACCCACACGCCAGTCTCCCTATCTGTCTCTGTCCTGGCGCGCTCATCTCCTCCCCAATCTACATATCCGCCGCCGTTACCCCCTACGCGCTCATCCCTCTGCTGGTGACGCGGGGCCATTTGTTGGACTGCTTGTGGATGGCGGCTGTCGCGCTCCATGCATCTGAGCGTCATTAGAGGGAGGGAGGGGGAGAAGGAGGACAAGGGGCAGAGAGGAGGATGGGGGTGTGGGGGGTTATTAAGTTGTCATCAGAGAAAGGGATCACTCATTGTGAAGATAGGAGGGAAGGAGAGGGAGGAGGGGGCATATGTATGTTAAACCTGCCGTAAAGAATCATTTATCTGGGAGGATACAAAACAGACCATTCCGTTTTGTGGGCGTATGTTTTGATGCTGGGGTGTGGGTGGGGGAGAGCTTCGAGATGTGCTGAAGGCTTATCACTCATTATCGCTCATCAAATATGCTGATGGGATTGTGGGTGCACTATGGAGTGAGAGGAGGAATCCCTCATGTTTGGGGAGCTGGGAGGGTTAAAGGAGTGTGACTCTTTTCAATGTGATGGAGACTAATGAAGTTGAAGTCCCAAAGGAGCAGTTAAGTCTTTGTTCGTAGGCATGAGGGGGCTATATTATGTGGATGGTAATAGAAGAGTAATTTGATGACACCAACCACCAGGGAACGATGCCAACCGTGTCAGTAGGATGGCAAACATTTTGGAGGAAGAGGTCCGAGACTGAGGCCAGGGATAGAGAAGGCCTACTTGATCAGAGAGCAACAATGTCATCCACGGCAGAACCAAAACACTTCGTTTACATTTGACACAGTTTCTAAAACTGAGTTCCCACCCTCCCACACACACATACACGCACACACACACACAAATACACACACACACACACACACCATACAAACATGTACATACACCCAGCATTTATCTACACACACACACACACAACAATACTGCTATGTACACACACAAATACAAACGAACACACACACACACACACACACACACACACACACACACACAGACACACACACCAGTTACAGTCTGATGTGGATCCACTTGAAGATCCACTCAATGAGCCTTCTCACCAACAACACCACTTGACAGCAGTTTGCTTGAGCCATTTCATACAGCCGGAAAAAAAGCTTGTTTTTTTCTCTCTCTCCTCTCTCTTACTCCCTCCCTCACTCTCCTACAATGTTCATTGCCCAGAAAATAATTTCTTTGGTCATTTCAGCGCCTTTGTGAGGGGCAATCAATTTCTCTTCTCTTCATGATGGTGCTGCGCGTGAGCCCAGAAGTTTGACCTTCTCTAAAAGATCTATCAATTTGTCCGTCCATCCTGCAACCTATCCATTAATGTTTTCATCTTGTCCCTTTTCTATTTTGATGTGTTCATCGAGACATGGTCTCTCTGTCTGTTTGTGCAATTATACCCCAATCCTCAAGCGGGGCCAAAATCAACCAGGGGAGAAAATGACCGTCATTTTCATTGGAAAGAATATGCACTTGAGACCGAGGGAAAGCCATTCGGACCTTGTGATGGTGGGACTTGGGGTGGAGAAAGGTTGGGGTGAGAGCAAATGACATATCACATTACCTACCAGGGGTCACCCTTTTTCTCCCAATTTCTACGCGGGGACTCCACGACAACACCTCTGCCGAGTCGTGCGTTTATGTGTCCATCTCCAACTGTCCATACGGTCACCTATCAGCTGGCCTTCCTTTGTGTCCAGCCCATTACACCGTCAATATCTTTGGGGTCTTCCTTCCTTCCTTCCCTCCTTCCTTCCTTCCTTACTTTTGCCCTTCCTCACTTACTTCCTTCTGTTACTTGTTATTTGTATCCTTCCATGTTTGTTGTGTACCTACCATCCAACCCTTTCATCTTACCAACTCTCCATCTATACCTTTCATATTGTTACTCTCACATTTCAAAAATCAGAACTACAATTTACTTAAGAATGTTTCAGTTCTCGAGCATGGAGAACAAAATTGGTTTGTCAGCTAGACAAACTTACTTTGGACAGTATTAAAATAGAGGTTCCATGAAATGCTGAAAGCAAACAGTCGTCTCTATAAATTCACGTTTGAAGGCGTCCTTACAAACTATGTCAGGTCGTCTTCTCTTGGTTATCTCGCCAATGTGTCAAAGGATGCATCCATTTTGTAATATTTATCAATATACCACAACCCAGATTGTCGCAACAATGCGGACAGAGAGGTTGGACCTTCATATCCGTCTTAGGTCCCAAAGGGACGCAGATGGCTACGGGGGTTTGGTGTGCTGGGAGAGGGGTCATGACCCAAGGAAGTGAAACCAGTTTAGGCAACAATGACAACAGCCAGCTCTCTTCCCGTCTCTGAGTGCCATTCTGGGGACACAGACAAGGCCTCCTGGCCAGATGAAAGGATCTCAAGGATATAAGACTGATCTTCAAGGCATTTAGTGTTGACAGAGATAGCGGAGATTTTGTCAATGTAAAAAACATTTCAATAAGAAAATTATTCAGAGGTATTTCATAGACAGTGTGGTTCAGTGCACAACTGTATTCATTTAGTTTGATTTGATTTTCCTACCACGATTTTTCTTGTAACTTGTATGAAAAAAAGTGTTATTGTGAGTGGGCACTCAAGACAAACTTGGTATCAAATCACCGTAAAACGTTAAAGAGCATTTTCAAATGTTACGGTCATTTGAGTGCTTTTCCCTTTCCCATTTGGTTTGGTTAGTGTCTACTGAATGAATGCCCTTTAATCTAGACGTGTGCCTTTCCTTTCAGTTAATTTGGAAGGCCTCTACTTCAGCCCACAGGCTCTTCCTCTCTCCGTGGGCCTATTCAACAGCATCCTCTCCCTCTCATTCATCCTCCTCTTTCTTTCCCTCCTCCATCTCTCTTCCACTCATTCCCTCCTTAGCTCCATCACTCTCTAGCCCCTTTATTCTCTTACCCCCTCCACCCACCCATAGTCTTTCCATTTTCATTCCTCTTTCCCTCTCCCGTTCACTCGTTCTCTCATTCACACCCCCTTTTCTGTCCCTTCCAATCTCTCTCTCTCGCTCGCTCCCCCTCTCTCTGGCTGGCAGGAAAGTATTATATATTCCAGTCTCATGCTTTGCATGATTTGGGCAATAGATGAAGCCATATCCCGCTCTCCTCCTCGGGCTCTCCTCCTCCCTCTCTCTCCGCCTTGTTGTTTAATGTTTCAATTTGGAGGAAGCAAACATTCAATCAGACAGATTAACTGTTTAATGCATGTCATCAGTCAAACTGTCTACGAGAGGGGGCCCCCTCGGCCTGGCTCTCTCCCTCCTGCCCCCTCACTGCCGCTGCGTCCTTCTCACTCCCCTGCTCTCCACGCGCACACTGTCTACTCTCATATAGGGAGGCCCATCCAGGCCCAAGCCCAGACACCGAGGCGTCCGTGCACACTCGCACATGATATACACATGCACACACACATACACACACACACACACACACACACACACACACACACACACACACAAACATGTGCATAAACACTCACACTCAAACGCACACACACACACACACACACAGAGGATGAGGAAGGCTTCATGCTGATGTGCATACAAATATACAGATTCAAAAAGGAAGCAAATGCGCTGAGACACATTTACACACGCTGAATAAAAAGGTGTGCTTGTCAGATAAATGTTGCTGTGTGTGTGTGTGTGTGTGTCTGTCCATGATACCTGTGAGAGGCATCCTGTGAGATCCTTTAAACCACGCTGCACAGCTGTATTTACTGACACATGCATGGATTCCATTGACAGTGAAACTGCTTTACACACTTAACTTGGCTCACACACCCACAAACACTCGAATATGGACACACAAGAACACACACGCACGTGGGGACACACACACACACACACACACACACGTACACACACCACAGACCAGTGGATAGGGAAATCAAAGTGACACGGAGGTAGAGCAAGAGGGGAGGGAAAGATTAGAGGAAATGAAAAGAGTAAAGAGGAAAAAGGGAATGGGACGCGGAGCGGGCTGGTGATGGAGTGGACTGTAAAGCAGGCTGTGCTACGGAGCACGGCACGCTGACGTCTCTATCAAACATCACCATCACACACACACATCCATCAAGACAGTCATAGACACTGTACGCAGGATGTGTCCCGTCGGTGTAATTATAGGACCCGCACGGAATGCCTTTGGGGACATGTTAGCATTCATGGCATTGTTTAAAATGGGATGAGTCTACTGTTTGCCATGCCAAAGTGAGTTGCTGGAAGTTGATAAAGAAGGGTCTTCTGGAGTGACTGGACCAAGGTGCTCTGTCTGTAGGTCTCTCTCCTTCACCTTACTTATCTCGCCCACCACTTCCTCACTGTATCTCTCTGCTCCTGCTGGTCTCTCCATCTCTCTCTCCGCTCCTCCTCATTTTTCTTCTGTGTGTATAACCCCCCCACCCCCACCCCCACCACTCCTCTCCCGCACCCCTCATCCCCCTATCCACTCTGTGACCACAGCGAGGAGGGTGGCCAAACCTGGTAAGTATTGACAGGGAGCTCCAGTGACACAGAGAGAGCCAGTCAATGGCGAGACGCCCAGGGCAGGGGTCAATGACAAAAGGTGGGCCGCCTGGAGAGAGAGAAGAGGGGGGGGGGGGGCGAGGAAGAGTATAACTGGAGTAAACGAGAGTATTACTCTTGCTCCACAGAAGAGAGGATACGTGAAAGAGAGGGAGATCCAGACGATGGAAGAATCTGAGAGAAACAAAGGGATGGCACTGCAAGGGTCAAAGCGATGGCGTGCCAGTTGATTCCAGCATGTGTGAATCCCAGTATGTATGTCTGCCAATATACGTGCCACCTACAAACGCTCCATTAGTGCTGGACATGGCACAGCGGACGGCTCAGGTTAACAGTGAGAGAGACGCAGAGGGAGAGGGACCTGAGCAGGGACAAGCGCGGCAGGCCACTGGACGACAGGAGGATTAGAGGCATGCATACACACCTCTAGTGTATCGACACACACACACACACACACACAGACACACACACACACACACACACACACACACACACACACAGAGTGTCAGTATGTATTGAACGGCTGTGGTAAGCAAGCCTCCCTCTCCCGCCTACCCCCCTCCTCCTCCTCCTCCTCCCTCGATCCCTCTCTCTATCGGATACCAGCCCCTTCTCCTCTAATCATTTCCTTCCTTCTGGCCCTCTCTTCTTTCTAATACAATTATCCCTCATTCATCCCTTCCTCCCTCTCTTCCAGCTCTATTTTTTCCTGTTGACTTCATCCCCCTCTTTCTGGTACTGTTTGGACGGCTCTGTAACCTTTTGCGACTTCCCTGATCCTCCCCCCCCTCTCTCTCTTCTCTTTCAGGTCCCTTTCTTCCTCTGTTGTCTGTTTCCCTTATTGCTTTACTTAGTGTGCGAGCACATAGTTCTCCTTTTACTTTTGTGATCCATCCATGCCCTGATAAAATGATTTGCTTTATGCAATACAATGTTTCTCCTTGTGTCAAACAGAGACAACACATATTTCAACAGCTATAGCTAAAATTTGAAAAGCGCTACATCAACTCGGATTTATGTGATCAATATCAATTTAGATTGTAAATCAGCCAACCAAGAATGCAAAAGACATCAATAGTTTGTTCATTATTGGTAGTCTATTAATCATTGACAGTATAGTACCAGTATTGGCACTCAATGAATCTATGGTACTGAAGAGCCTAAATATAAAAAGGTGATTCTCAGACCTTCAGGATGTTCTAGTGACAGGCTGTCTTTACTGTTCCCAGGCCTGGCCTCGGCTGGGGTTGCTAAGAGGCGAGGCGATGCCGTTTTTGTGGCGCAGCGGAAGACACACACGACCTGAGGGGACGACCTGAGCGTCTCCTCGCCCCTGTGCTGGAATTCCGTCCTGGAAGTCCTCCAGGCTTGTGTCAACAGACGTATCCTTGTCGTTCAAGGCTTAGGCATCGGAACCATCGTGGTTCTTGTCTTATGCAATTACAAGGTGATCAGCCTATTTGCTTTTAATAATCTAATGATATTATTGCAACAGTAATCTTTTGATGTTTGTGAATGTGGGGTGGCACATACGCATGGGAGCGCCATTGATCATGCATAATGCTACTAAGCGGTCTCAGAGTGATGGGAGCAGGGGCACAAAAATAAAAGGGAAGATAGGAAGCAGTAGATTCTCTGTAATGTATGCAACTTCACAATGGCATGCACTGAATTTGTGTTTGCCTGCCCTGGGCACTTCCTCTCTGAGAGGTGGAGATTGGCTTGTCTGGCAGCTTACCTTGATGCCCCCCCTCCCTCCCTCCCTCCCTCCCTGAACACACTCCCACACACACACACACACACACACACACACACACTCACACACACACACACAACT
>JAVQIZ010025557.1:10000-37122 GCA_036023535.2 Galaxias brevipinnis | reverse complement strand
ACACACACACACACACACACACACACACACACACACACACACACACACACACACACACACACACACCGAGGGTCCTTTCCCTTGTTAAAGGCCAGAGACCTATTCCCAGCACACATGGGCAGGTCCCTGGTTGTTATTCACGGACCAACATTAGAATCATCCTGGTGAAAGAGCAGGGCTACTCCTCCCCTTCTGCCCAGCTGTGAAACGCCTGGCTGGGCTGAGGGATGGGAGAGACCCTGAAGAGGTGAGGGGGCCTAACAAACGAGCTCCCGCGTACACAGTTGGACACGAAAAGAGAAACACCAAAGCACTAATATAACAAAGAGAAAAAGAGCAAAAGTAGAATATCGATTCAGTCCCTCTGTTTACTGTTGGAATTCTATATTACTTTCTTTCTGTTTTTCCTATTTTTCCAACGAGTCAGGTCAGAATATTAAAATGACCAATGTACTCTCAAATGGAAACTAAACAGAACTCTATGTCCATTCTATAGAGTCTAGTTCTGCGATCACGGCCTTCACGGTAAGTTCTGTCTGTTATTTACTGTGCCCAGCCATGGGTTTGAGTGGACTTGTGGGAAGCTGCTGTGTTGACATCAGTCACCTTCATGTATGAGGTAGTAAACATTTATCACGTTGGGGTGTCTCGATGTGTGGTGCAACTACCTGACAAACAGCATGTGTATAGAGTAACAGCATGGTTTTTCGCCAGTGCTGCTCTGTGCATTGTATTTCTTTCCCCACTATTGTCTATGTATGTATGTGTGTGTCTTCTCTGTATAATCAGTAGAAACAACAGAATACCTGATATTGAAACACCATAAAAAAGCATGAATCAACATATACATGTCAGACATGGTCCTAACTGTTTAATTCACTATTAGACTACATAAGAAAGTCAGAACGAAAATGTGGATGTCTTCACAGTAATTATATTTTTATTTAATAAGAACTATATTATGAAATTGAAATCTCAATTTGAAGTCTGTGTTTGCCACAGAATAGTGTGATGGCATATCTTTGCATAAATCCATGTACTTACTGTGTATGCTGTTTTTTTCATCACAGAGCTGTGTCTGAAATGAAATAAAAGCTTGGCGTCGGCTATGCTGGGGAATGTTTTCGACAGAGCTAATGAAGTTAATTGCGAGAGCTGAAGCAGTTTTTATGAGGTGCACCTGGTCCATAAATGACTGGTAATGAGGAGGCCGTCGCTTGACTGTAAAAATGTCTCCCTCTTGTGGTGGAAGATAACACTACAGTAGTCGGACACAAAACTAAAATTGCAACCGCGTTAAGCATTATTAGATTTGGAAATTAAATAATCCATAACCAAAACTTTCAACACACTAAACACAAAAAATACTGTTTTCAGTGTTGTTTTTTTTACTATGATGAAACTGAACAAACTTGATGAACGACATCAATAGCCTCATTCAGTCATTTAATCAGAATGACCATTTTTCCTAGACAAGCTGACAGACTTCTCTACATCTGGTGTGTTTTCTTTGCTGAAAAGCTGTTTGTCCTGTCCTAATGTATTTATTTGTATCAATTGACAGAAGCACATACATTCATGGTACCAAGATGTGACGTAGTTCAGCAGTTCAGTCTCAATCTCTGATTTAGTCACTTTAAAAAAGAATAAGGTACAAGAATATCCACATGTAAAATAAACCTGAATCAAACTATTTGACGCACAAGTGGTGTATGTCTATGTCTAAACCCCATCCCTATTGATAAAAAAAGGTAATGATTTCCTTTTTTGTTTTTTTGTGTAATCACAAAGCATGTAAACCTTTGTAGAGTATTTATATTCCAAAGATGAACAACATTTAGCAATAATTCAAGAGCTGCTTACGTTGACATATTCGTGCCTTCTTAACCTGTCAATTGTATTTGCTGCCAACAAATCTACAGTAGACTGAATAAATATATTAGTAGAATCTATGATGTATAGGGATTCTTCTTAGTAGACTAAATTAAACAAATTTGTCTCCTTTTTGATTTTCATTGTGTGTCTGTATCTAGAGGTACAGAGCTGTACTGAGGACCCTGTATGCCATGGAGAAGGTCACAGCCACTCCTGTCAGGAAAGACAGGACTCGGCTGGGCTGAGGCAGACTGCAAACGTAGGCCACTGTGTGGCAGAACCGGGAGCCCACAAAGACCCGGAAGTAGAAGAGAGCAGTGGACAGATCGGGTTCGGTAAGGGCGTAGAGCAGACCAATCAAAACAAAGGGAATGATGTTCTCCAAGTCATTCTGGTGACATCTTGAGGAAGAAAATATGGGATGGTTTATTTTATATGTAAAATGGTTTTATGTTTTATTTTTCTACAGTTAATCTAATCATTTGTATGTATTCTACGGCTACTGATTCTCACACCAATTTGAACAATTTAATGCTTTTTCTGTAAACTTCCAAACTGAAGAAGCAATGCACAGACTTTTTATAAATGAAAATATGGAAAGGTAAAACTGTACCTTCGAACACGCTCGACCTCTGGGTCAACTCTGATCATTTTCTTCTTCTCTTCATTGGAGAAGATGAGAGCTGTGTCCTCCATGTTGGCAAAAACCTGGCAGGAAAACATTGAAAATAAGCATTTAAGTGTTGCTGACTTTCGATAAAAAATGTTTAATTATTATTAAAGATCACAGAACTGTCTTACAGTGGAAGCATAAAGCATTATTATTAAATCGGTTTTAAATGGAAACAAAACTGTGTGTAATTGTGAGACATTTACTATCTTATTTTAATTGATTGAATTATTTGTATAAGTGTAATTGTATGTGCACTAATAATAATAATAGTACCTTTCTTGTCAGGCGGAAATAACTGGTCATTGGTGCCATCATCATCATTTTCAAAATAGTAATGGTGGCATAAGTAGAGAAGGCCTGGATGACCTCGCTGTCAATCAAATACTTCAGCTCCACCATTTTACCTAAGATTGCCCCCCCCCACCCACCCCAAAAAAAAATTTATTATTAGTTTTCTTACTCAATTTGAAGTACTCTAACATGCTCCTAAAGTACATGACAGATCTGAGTATACCTGTACATGCATACATGAACCAAAAAGGCATTCTTATACTAGTAGTTAGTTGCACAACGGAAGGAAGCCTTTAATATTGTCATATACAAGACAGCACAGAGCTGACTCTACTTCCTGAGAAGGCTCAGGTCTTTTGGGATACACAGGACACTGCTGAGGATATTCTACCAGTAGTAGGTGCTATCTCCTATGCGGCTGTATACTGGGGAAATGGAACTAGCGCTGGGGATACCAACCAACTCAACAAGCTGATGAGGACGGCTGGCTCTGTCACTGGAGCTGGAAGCTAGTATGAACAGTCTGGAGACAGTGGTGAGGTGTAGGCCATCTGCTAAACTCTTGACCATCATGGACAATGAATGTTTAAAAACCCTATATGTAACATCGTGGAAAAACTGAGGACATTCAGCAAGGGACTGGTTCAACTGCGCTGCTCCAATGAACGCTATCTGAAGTCTTTCCTGCCAACTGCAATAAGACTACACACCCAGTCCCCATACTGCAAGGGAGGGATTGGTCCTATAGTGATCTCAGTCGGCTTGATTTCTGAGTTCAAAGTGATCACGCCTGTTCTTTCCAACTGTTACAGTACTTCGACTACACCCATATCTGTATATATATCCATGGCCCATGCTAATAACCTAGACTGTAAATAAGACAGAGGTTATACTCCAGTCATTGCAAAGTATCTTTCTAATCATGTAAATGGAAAATGCTGTTGACTTTGCGCAATCAATAGAACTATAAATCAAATTTTTTTTTCTTTTTGTATAGCTTTGAATTATGTTTTTTTTTTCTACATTACCTTACTGGCTGGTTATGAAAACTTTACGTTTAGCAACATGGATACCCGTATCTGCACTGTTACTGTCTAGTGTTCAGAGTTAAGTGCTCATGTGTCCGTTGTTGGAATACATGCTGTATCTACTGTAACACAGACATGCCCGTCGGGACGAATAAGGTCATATCACCCTATTAGGTTCTGCGCAATGCTTACCACGAGGAAAAACAGGAAAACAAAAGCCGTTTGTCACTGCATGATCTTTCAGTAACACCAAATATAGGTCAAGAATTGTGTTATTCAAATAGATAGCAGGCCTTACCTTGCCTTCAAGGAATCGGTTTGGTGACCGTAAACAGGATTAGCAGGTTTGTGCCTGTGTGGGAGTATGTCTCGAAGGTACTGCCTGCAGCAGACTCAAAGGTCTGAAATACTTCCAGCTGTTGCGCAATCAGAAAGAATGCAACAACTTCTTCATTTTCAGTGTTCCTTCAAATCAAATGTGCCTGTGTATTTGCAATCATTATAACATAAAGGTTATATTAAGAAATTATTTGAAGATTTTCATTTAGATAGATAAAAAGGAAAAATAGTTTGTGTAAGTTATTTTACAATTCACCTAGTTAGCAGAAAGTTTAGTTTAACATATCAGGAAAAGTAAATGGATGAAAAACATGAATAATAAATGCACGACATTTATACCTTTATAGAAAAAAAATGCTTTATTGCCAAGGATAATATTTTTGTTCACAGACGTCACATGATAAGGCACAGTTTAACACTTGGTTGAATATTTTGTAAAGTTAGCATGGTTGTGTACGTCAGGTCTCAGGAAAGAATGTGTGTTCACGTCTGTTTGATAATAGGCCTTTTACATCGCTGAGCAGATCACCCTGTATGCCATGGAGAAGGTCACAGCCACTCCTGTCAGGAAAGACAGGACTCGGCTGGGCTGAGGCAGACTGCAAACGTAGGCCACTGTGTGGCAGAACCGGGATCCCACAAAGACCCGGAAGTGGAGGAGAGCAGTGGAGAGATCGGGTTCGGTAAGGGCGTAGAGCAGACCAATCAAAACAAAGGGAATGATGTTCTCCAAGTCATTCTGGTGACACCTGGAGAAAGAAAGAGAACGAGAAAAAGAAAGAAGGCATCAGCAATCAGAAATCATTAAATTCAAACTTTTGAACGCTTTTGCTTTAGTGAAAGGGGGATACGTGTCCAGCTTGAATGGCAACCTTCACTGAGACTCAGAGGCTATAGATGGAGGACCTACAGGTTGCCCGGTGGCCCAGTGACATGGGACACTTAGTCAGAAATGCCTTCAGCTGTGCGCTTTGCAAATACATAGACCTGTGTCAATCCAGGCTCCATGGAGTTCTCACTCCTTACTTAAAAGGAACAGTGAACCCTCTAAAAAAATATGTAACATACCTTCGCACACGCTCCACGTCTGGGTCCACTCGCAGCATCTTCTTCTTATCCTCTGCAGTTTTTCCATGCATACGTGCATCTTCCTCATTGGCAAAGGCCTACATATGAATTAACTTCCATCATGCATACTGATTTGACAAATGCAACTTGTTTAGTCAATACAATTTTCCACTCTGTAAATTACGTGATACTGGTCATAACGCATAGACATAAAGAACAGCTGATGTTTCAGAGGACAATGAGGCTTTCACCTTTCGTGTGAGGCGGAAGTATGCAGTTAGCGGTGCCATCAACATCATCTTGAGGATGACTATGGTGGCATAGGTGGAAAAGGCCAGAAATACCTGGCTGTCAATCAAAGGAGCCATCTTCAGAGTCTAATGAACTTAACCTGTGAATGAAAATAATTATGTCATCTTGATATGAAATTCACTGAAACTGTATGTTTGCTCTTGCTTGTATTGACTCCCTTACTGATAAATCCTTCTATTTTATTGAAAAAAACGAAAACATATTCAACGACGCCATTGCATAAAATAATTCAGTTTAAAATCCTGCATGAGACCAAACACATACTTTACAGAACATAACAATGCATTTTACAGAATATAAATGTATGCATTTTAAGAGTCAGACAACTGCAGAAATTGATATTCGATCAACGTTCATCCATACATCCACATTTTTAAAATCCCATCGCAATGTATCTGTATTGTGTAGCCAACAAAAAAACGGATAATTATTTTTAAACACTAACTGTTTCTATCGCAATATATCGCGAACCAAAATAAGGGCCAGAGCATGAACTACTCTAATTAATCAACAGTTTTAAAAGCATATTACCTCTCGACAAAGATTCGAAAGTTAAACCGTGTTGACATGCAGCAAGTCGTGAAGAATTTGGGGTAATCCTGGCATGGGTTATTTCCGGTGAACACTGAGCAAACTCAATGCAAGATCACAATGACATCACATTTTAACAAACTATCAGGAAGCAGGATAGCCTGCAGACAGCATGGAATACTACTGTAACCGCTTAAATTATGCAGGTTAATGACTGAAGGATAGCTCAGTGATATGGATATGATATGTTTTTGTTTTAGAATGTTGGTGTGTGCTTTGCTTTGTGTTTGCGTCTGTTTGTATGCAGGCACATACTTGCAATTCCCTGTAGGCCAAAGTTGAAGTTAGTTTGCTAGGAACCTGTGTTGCAACTTGCCAGTGGACAGCTCCAGGTTCCAAGTTCAAATATTCTGCAAAATGCTGAGTCACGATGTGTTGACCATATCCATTGAATAATATCTTGCTGTGCTATCTATAAATCAAAATGGTTTAACTATTTAATACTTAATCACACACACACACACACACTCTCTCTCTCTCTCTCTCTCTCTCTCTCTCTCTCTCTCTCTCTCTCTCTCTCTCACACACACACACACACACACACACACTAAACATAATTAGTTTATACATAATTCATCTTATTAGATATTGTAAATCATTTCCTTCATATAAGGTCCTGTGTCTACTTCAGAGTAAGAATGTACATGTAGAGCAGAAGGTTAAAGTCACACTTTCCTCTCTGGTCAACAGTTGGCAGTTGTTAGTTCATGTTTTGTAACGCCATGCCAACCTGAAGAGCCAGAGTTGTCTCGCAAACTCGCATTTAGTTTTACCACACAGATCCCTTTGTTAGTGAAAAGATTTACACTTCAGGCCCATTGTACCATCAATGAAAAACATTATGTGAGCTACAAAGAGTGATAGGCCTATGTATAGCCGGTTGTGCAAAGTTTGAAAACACTGTGGAACACATTTGATTAAAATCCCCAAATCTAGCTATTATCCTTTTCATTAAAAACTGCTCTTTCAAAAGTGTTTCCTGTACACAATGGGGATGCCACCATGAGGCCCGGATACCTGTTCTAATTGAGGTGACACACTGACGCCGCTATGACAAGCTAGTCCCCCGACTAAATGACAACGTGTGCCAATCTCAGGCACGTCTTTTCTTTTGTTGTAGTAAACATATTTACATTATGTGGTCATATCTATTTGGCTTTAATCAGAATTAATGACTGATCATATTCAGAACTTATTTTCTAGGCCCTCATAGCTTCTTTCATTTAAATGAAATTGAACTGGACTGTTCAATATAAAATGAACACACACACTGCTAAAATACTGTTTCATAGGCAAGGCTATAAAAAAATCCCCCATAGCTAATACATCCTAATCCGGTTGAAATAATCCAAAACCCTGCTCAAACAGTGTCATTTGAATACCCTCAAGTGAGGTTCAAATCTCAGGATCATAGTCATCATCTTTTTTTCCCCCAAACTGAGTTTATAGGAAAAACAGCCCCAGAAAAAATTATGTAGTGTGATTTCCCACAAGGACCCAGTAATGACAAACACTTGCATTGATCTCCCTACACCAGCCCTTGTCGGTAATTGGGATGCTGGCTGCAACATGCTGTCATTGATTTCTTATGGTAGGCCAGCGTATTCTGGGGGTGTAGGACAACGACGACTAAATAACAGGCCCAGCCCAATGATCTTAATGCCAGGAGCCAAGCACAGCTATTGATTTCATTACAGAATGCCTCCTAGGTTCCAGGCACATACATTTTTTTTATTGATCAAATAGCTGTGTCCACATCACTTCCAGTACTGTCACATGGCGCCTGCTCAGCCAATCAATTGGCGGCAAAATACTGAGGGCACTGGATTGCATAGGCATGGTGGGCCTCAAAACATCTGGTGTCATGTAAACGATCAGGGATTGAGGAGCAAAGTGACCTGGTCCGATTGACACAAATAATGAGTTTGAGTGTGTCCATTCAATTCAGGGAGATAAATGTTAAATATCGAACTATTCACCTGTCATTGATCCCCATCTATAAGGACGACAGTTAAAAGCAGTATACTAAAAATGAACTTAGTGCTATACCCATGGTCTCCTCAACCAACCATGGCGCTAAGGCAAAAGCTACGACTAGCATATCTTTTGAGAACAGTCTTGGGTGTAACCTTTTTTGGCAGATGCTATATGTCTTGGTAACATAAAAAGCCCCAAAATGACTGTTACCAGTATCTTTATTTTTCTTTTCTTTCGCTTAGCATGTGTCCTCTCTTGTTTTCTTATGTGTGTCTCTTTCTCTTATACATACATGTTGAAGCAAAGCACAGGCACAACCACACTCTCTTTTGCTCTTTTAATCTCTTTCACACGCACGCACGCATGCACGCACGCACGCACACACACACACACAAACACACACACAAACCCATATACCCCACCCTGTCATACTGTGTTGGTAATGGCCTTCCACTAATGGAGGTGGCCCTGCCTCTGTGCTTGTGTAGGGGTAGGCCTTGGGGTCCAGAGACCGGGCTACCCACGGACCTCTTCCAGTCCAAATGGCCCTTAATGAAGGAGCTCATTAAGGAGCAGAGGTTCCTGTGCACTCTTAATGAGGGGCACACAGCTGCTCATTAGGAAAAGGAGCTGTAGGCTTTGTCTCCGCTCCAAACGTCAATGCATCTCACTGTGCAGACAACACCACAGCACTTTCATCTGTTTAGCCATGTTGGGCGGGTTCTGAATGTGTTTGTGTGTGTGTGTGTGTGTGTGTGTGTGTGTGTGTGTGTGTGTGTGTGTGTGTGTGTGTGTGTGTATGTGTGTGCGTGTGTGTGTGTGTGTGTGTTGTGAAAAGTTAGTTTGTTTAAAGGTGATGCAAGTCAAGCAGGGATATAAAATAAACAAATCCAAAACCAGACAAATCATACTGCTCTAAAATACCTAGCATTGTCTTTTAGATTTTACACAGGTTCAAAAAGCATTCAGAAATGAACACCAAGTTGCCCCTTAAGGTCCACTAGGTCCACTGGGTGAACACTTGATTGGAGCAAACCTGGGTAACCAAATAATAATAATAAAAATCTTTCTGATTACATTGATTTTGGTAACCTCATGCAGCCAGGCTTTGAAACGCCAAACTATTTTGATTTAGCTTTATTTCTGGCTAGAGCTGCATGTTGTTTGAATGATTCAACTGACCAATCAATTGTAGGCAGTGGGTATGTCAACAAAGTAGCAGGTCTAAACCAGGCCTTGTGCTTTGTGCAAAATAAAAATAACTCAACTTGAATCCATGCTGTCCGAAAAAATCTATTGCACTCTATATTTAAACATAATGTTTGAGGTCAAGTCCATCACATTATTATAGGCAGGTCAAATTAATAGTACAGTAATTTATAGAGTAAATTAATTAATTATAAACTCAACCGTTAAATACTGATAAGTTTGTATGTTTACTGTGTCTGTGTGTGTTTGCCATAATTTTAAAGGGAAGTGCTTGGAAATTGCAATGAAGATAAAACTGAACACAAACAGTAATACATTTATGTCAAGACATGAAGATACAATTTCTCCACTATCTTAACTTACACTGTCTGCACTCGTTGACAGCCCCTGTGTTTTGAAACGTTGCATGGTTGAAACAGGCTACATATGTAATGCATCGTGCATTGATAAGAATAAACTAATTGTAGTTTGCCGGAGAACCCGTTTAGAAAGAGGTTGACGGCAGACGTGAATAGAAAATCTAAAATGACTCGTCAGCCGCCGGATCCAAGTGATTAGGGATGTGTCATCATCAAGTCCTCTCTCTCGCCTCTCTCTCTGGCTCATCTTTCACCCTCTCTGTCTCCGCCTCGCTAGCCTCTTTCTCCTTTACTGTTGGTTCTCATATTTTTTCCTCATCCTTTCTTTCTTTCTTTCTTTCTTTCTTTCTTTCTTTCCCTTCACTACTTCGCCTCCCCTTTAACTCTCTCATTTCCTTAATCTGTCCGGTCAGCTTTGAGTTTAGAGGAATAATGAGGTCTGGAGGTCTTAAATTGCTTCATTGGCTCTTCTTCACCCCTGTGCTGTGAAAATATGCTCTGCTTTGCCAGTGACCAGAAGGACATGCTTATAGACGATGCTTCCAAAGTGGTTGTGTTTTCAGCTCGCGTTAGCAACAGCAAAATGTATTCTGAGCATGGAGGGACCTAGATCATAGGACTGCTTTATTTCACTAGACAAAATAAGCTTTAGCTTAAGGACCCCATACAAGTCATCAGATTGGACACATATTGCCTAGTTACATGACTCCCTCATACAACTATGTTAAAGGGTCAGTTTTAGTCCGCTAAACTAACACTGCCTCAGTTATAAAGCGGGAATCCTCACCAAATACAGTAACGTAGTTTAATTTTCTCTTTTCCCTCAATCCCATTTTCCCCGAACCTCCGAACACCACAATCTCATAATATCAAAGTTTTACTGTAAGTTTCCACATTTGGAGTAAGCGGGTGTTTGAGACCACAGAGCTATCTGGCGGATCGCGTTCCGACACGACCGAGACGTCTTGCACAAATTGAGATAATTACGGACGGCGGGCCCGTGGTAAGTGGCCAGGATGTATGCGGCGGTAGCGGCGTCGGCGGGCGGGTGCTGCCTTTCTCGCCGCTGCTCAGGAGAACAAAAGCGTTGCACTCTGGGTACGCAGGCCAGCGAGGCCCCCGCACAGCAGGAGGGGGAGCGGCTCATTAGGGCGCTATTTTAACAAAGCGCTTCCCTTCCCTGATGTAGAACACCGCATATCAACAGCCCGCAGATCCCTTTTCTCACCCTCTCCCTCTCTCTTTTTTTGCTCCTCACAAAGGGATATAAATCTCTTTTGGGCAGGATAATTACCGAGATAATTTTATCCGTAATGATGCTTGTCAGTCAGGAGAGCTGATGAAATTAAAGGAGTTTGTGTCTTGTGAAATTTCTCCTTCCAGATTTATGTCAGACAAAGAAAAGGAGAAAACTTTAAAAACTTTTTTTCTTCTTGTGTGAGTGTACCTGACCTTATAAATGTTTTGTGAAGCCATGCCACAGGCAAGGAGCATAATAACATTCTTTACCTGGCCTCGAGTCCCAGTCAAGCACACATCAATTTAAGGGAAATGCTACAAGCGGACAAATGACCAATTGTTGACATAGTATTAACATTATTCACCATGATAAAAGTGCCCGGGCACCGAGACACGACATAATGTGAACATTGTGTGGCGGTTGCTTGCCATCAGAGTACATCATTCAACTTGACACTCAATTTACTGTTCACACGGCCACACAAATGCACGCACACACACAGACACACACACACACACACACACACACACACACACACGCACACACACACAAACACACACACACACCGATACACACACCTGGCAGTAAATATGCAGACATGCGTACTGTTGTGGGCAAATCTCCGCAAACCAGGACAGGCCTTTCAATAAAACAGGGTACTTGATCACGTGTCGTAGTAGTACTAGTGGAAAGCTAAAGAAAGTTAGCACTCGCCCAAGTGGTGATGAAACTAGACACTTTGATCAGCTATCTGAATTCTCCTGACTTGTCTTACTTTTAAAAAAAAGGGCTACTTAAATTATTTCCGAGATGCCGTTGCGATGCTCCGTGGCAAAGGTAAAGGCCTCCCGTGGATACGGGAAAGATAAAAGCAGTAAAACAAAAGGCATCACTGCCGGAATGTTATAATATTTAGCATAAGCAGTGCCAAACATCCCTTTAAGGAATAGACGTCTCACATTTTTCTTTTTAAAAAATTAACATGGAGGATTTGGGACCCTGTTACCCAGCTGTATCACTCAACAAAGGCAACTGAACAATCGCTTATGTCAAACTTTGACAATGACAGAATTAGAGCAGGGTATCTCAACTCCCTGTCCCCCATTGCGAGCTTTGCACACACAAACTCGGAAAAGGAAAGTTTACTTTTGTTGTCATTTGAAATTATGCTCATTTGCATTTTCTCTGAGAACAAGACCACATGAAAAGCAAGGATGCCACCAAGAGGGGCAAGGAGATGTGCCTTTGAAATGAGAAACGTGGAGCACTTCAAATGGAATACCGGAGGATTGTTTGGTTTGTCATCCCATCCATGTAATAAGACATCGCTGACGCTTACACGGAGTTGAAGAGATCAAGACTGTCCACAGACGTGTTGTTCTACTATGTTCCAGTCATATCTGTTTAGGGTATGACCATCATCCAGTACAATCACTATTTTTGTCCCCATTATTTCGTCCATTACTCAACCATGGCAATATAGGCCAATGTTGTTCCCCCACTGCGTTCCACTATTCAGGCATCAAAGCAGCACACCAGTGGCTGAACTGTTAAGTGCATTGAACTCTGTCTGTAAATGAATAACCTTTGAACGGAAGAACATTTTAAAGAGGGGGAAGAGAGCGGGAGTAAGAAATGAAAGAAAAATCGATGCTGGTGGATTTTTTTTTGTAGTCCAAGTGACTCTGTTCATGGTGTGAAATATACAGAAGAACATTTCACATGCTGAGAAGCGGCGCTTGAGCGCTGACCTCCATACGGCGATCCCACTGCCAGCGAGATCAATTGACAGGATGGAGGCCACCGGGGCATTGATTGATTAAGCAAAGCTAATGTTCTTTTGATCAACGGGGTTGCCCTATTAACCGAGGAAGGCAAAGTAAAGCGCTATGTTTTATTTACTCATTCTAAGGTCCCTAGTTGCCACCCGCCACAGACTTCAAAAGAGACCGTGACAATTCTGTCATAGCTTTGATGGATGCAGAAAACATTTTTCATACGGCCCCAAAATATGCATTCACTTCATCGGATGTGTTCATCAGTTAGTGGTTTTCTTTCTCCTAATGTATATCTGAATAAAGAAAGGTTGATGTTTTCACTGTCACACATTTATTTTAATTTTTTTTAGCAGGAAGTGAGTGTCTTGAGTATTGTCCTCCGCCATTTTGTGCACTCTCTGCCACTGAAAGTCTGGCGATATGTAATAAACCCTCTAGACCATCGGTGATTTCATGACCATGATAACTTTGTCTTTTTTTCTCCTTTTTACACTATTTTACACAACCGCGAAAAATATCTATATTAGCCTGGATTCTTTCTGCAACAGTAAAGTATTGCAGAGTTGATCCAATGTCATTTTGGTTAACACTAAGGAGTGTTGATTTCTTTTCATTGAAATAGGAGAGATTGGCTTGTCACCGTATCAAGGCTTTATTGAACCTTGGACCTCGGAAACACAATGGAACCAATTTGAACAAGGAGGAAGCCGAGGGGAGTGGAGAATAGTTCTAACTGGAGCTTTAGGGCAATCCAAGGCCTAATCAGCCTCCCTGCCGCTTTACCCAGCATGCACAGCAAGCCCGAGCAAGCTTCCTGACCACAACAAGGCAATCAGCATCGTACATTATGTGTTCCATGCTGCAGGGGGGGTGGTGGACTGCAGGCATCAATGCTTTTGATAACAAATTCAAAGCTCTTAATGGAATCCAGAGTGGGCTGAGATTTACAAGTTCGCTCACCAAGGTTTTCTTTTTGGACGAATGCTTTCTTATACCACGGCTTGATCCGGTCTTGGCCTTACTTTTTTATTTATTTTAAGAAACAAGGTTTTTAGTTGGACCCTTTGGTTAGTTTGGACTTTGTCGATTCACAGTTTGCACACATACTTTGTTTGATAGTTAACAGTAGTGAGTTCATAAGTCAGATATTCTTTCAGTTAGCTGTGGATGCGCCCGTTTCTCTTCATTTCTCTTTCTAACCTTGCTGGGTCTTACTGTGCTCTCTCTATTCTTTCCATTCCAGAAAGTTTCTTGAAAAAGCCTCTTCATAATTTCTGAGGAGAATGCAGGACCATCTTCCTTCATTTGAGAGGCCCCCGCCCTATTCTCTCCCCGCCCTTGGCTTTTTCCCAATGTCAGCGCTCACTTCAAACGCCTCACATCGGGCTTTGAGGACTCCACAGAGATTTCCCATTCCAAACAATTATTCCGTCCAAGCTACTTTGACAGATTCCTCAGATTTTTTTTTTTTTCACTTTTATTGCGCTGCCATGAATCAAATGTGCCTTCCCTTCCACACAATGGGTGGCTATTACTTCCCAGTGTCAATTCTGTATTGATACATTGTTGAGTATTGCTGAATATTATATCCATTATTATTCTCAAAATATTGCTTTTTGCAAGCATTTAAGACTTCAGACTAAAGATTTAGGAGATGAAATAGCAGCAAATCTGGTTTGTCTTGTGCCAAGTTCTTTCTTTTATCAATCCTCCCTGAACATTTAAAATCCTCATGAATGACCATAATTAGTGTTTCACGTTGCCGTCTTGGGTCACATTACTCCTGTGAGTGTGTTGACTCTTTTTTGGAGGCTTCAGAGGGGCAAAGCTGTGTCTAAAGGCGTGTGCTCTTTACAGTTCAAATTACAGAACAATATTTAACACACACACACACACACACACCTATTTATTTTGCTCAATTTCTTTTTCACACTCTCTCTCTCTCTCTTTCTCTCACACACACACCTGCCGTCTCTTCTTCCCTCTCTTCTTTCTCTCCCTCTCTTCTTTCGCTCCTCTCTCTTCTTACTCCCTGATGCCCTATCTGCCTGGGGTTCCTCTGTCGTTCACCTGGGCCAGTAGAGTCTTTCATGGCATTGGGGTGAGAGCGAGGGGGGCTGTATCATCCAAAATAGATAAGAAGAAGGCCTCCTCTCTATCTCGCTGTGAGGGAAAACACATTGTGAAGTTTCCCAAGCAGCAACCCCTTGGAGCAAAGCAGCAAAGGCTCTTCTAGACCTGCCAAGGGATATCAGTGGACGAACTATAGCACCTATCCATCCAACCCCCAATACGTCCAGGCATCTATCCCTCCATCTATCGTTGCCCCGGGTTACCACCCACATTGAAGAGAGCAAACGCAAACTCGAGGTGCCAGAGGAAATGTTGGAAGCAAGCGCACATGGATTGGTCAATCTTTTTAATATATTTTTTTTATATAAATGAAAGGATTAATGAATATGTTTCTATTCTCTTGCTGAATGTTATCAGATATTAGATACATTCTTGGTGAGCAATGGGGAATCAAATTGGAGGTTTTAGACATGGTCTACTGACAGTACATTTAATTATAAGGTATATTAAATTGATGGTAAGACTTAGTTTTACTCTATAGCATCACGAATGTGTAGAGTAAAGTTTACTCAGTTAACAATTCTCACTTTCAAAAGGACTCGCACTAATAAAGCAGCAAGCCTAGCCTCACTTTTAAATAACTGGCCACCTCTTTGATCGACTCTACTAAGTTCTATTTACACTTAGCCACAATACCATGTTCACGATCAACTTTGCAGTTACTTCATGTCTGCATCAAACCATTATAAAAAAAAAACTCAAGTGTAAGATAAAGTCAATGTCAATGCACAATACTGATAAATGTGAGCGCTTGTTGATAAAATAAAAAGACCTTTAGTCATTTAATTTTCTCTCATATTCTAACAGTAGCCTACATCTGTTGGTTCAGTGCCTTTAAAAAGCGAATCGCAGAATTACATTTGACGGTGTTCAAAACTGAGTGTGTGTGTGTGTGTGTGTGTGTGTGTGTGTGCGTGTGATTCTGCCGAGGTGAGGCCCTGCTTTGTTTTTGATCTCTCAAACATGTATTCCATCTCTTCTCCACCACGAGGGAGCTGCCGTGCCAAGGTCAGTGCTCAAAGACAAGGTGCACCATGGGAAAAAAGTGGGGCCGAGAGCGGCGCGGTGCCTCTTTCTGTGGGGATCAGCGCAGCATCAGAAGGATGGGGCTGACACCAGTGAAGTCCCCAGGTATCACCTATCACTACTTGTTTCTGCCACCGAGCAAACCAAAGGGCCACACTAATTGAATCATTAATATAATTTCAGACTGAGGGCCAATTATTCTCTCACTTGCTCTCTTGGTTCAATTGGCCCAACCTTGAATTAGGTTCAACTAAATAAAAAATCTCCACGGCCAGAAAGTTCCTTTCGGATTTGTATACACTAGTTGGTCTGTTGATCAAACATAAGCATACTGAGGAACATTATAAATACTTCCCTGTTTTGTTACCAACACTAAAGGCCTAGAATGTAGACTTCACTGTCATTTAAAAAAGGCTGTTATGCATTTTGAAGATAGTGGAACATAAAATGAACTACTCAAATGGTGGGACAATAAACCTTTTCTTTATATTTTTTATCCTTTCCAGACCTTTTTTCAGCCTTCAACCTAGAAAACCTCACCGAAATCACAATTAGGATTGGACTTTTCAAATCAGCACAGGAGGTATCTACCATTCCCCCTGACCAATTTACGAGACAAATCAATGTGTCGGGCCCTGATAAGAGTCCCTCTTCTAATCAATAACGCCTCCCACCCTTCTATCACAGCTGACCAGCACGGACATATTTGGTGGTCATCAATCTTGGACGTTAACGTTACCTTTTATTCCATCCGTTTTCTCATTACATGGCGATGTTAAACGCCATTGGTCCACTGAGAGATTCACTGCGGCACGCATGGTGACTGAAAAATGAATGTCCGCTAGAGAGATTTATCAGAAGGTTTGTCAAGGCTTGTAATATCTCAGAAGATTATTCATACGCGTGAAGGCAAGTTCAAACATACATGACATTTGTTTAAGGGCGTAAGAGAGGTATTCTAACACAAATGTCACAAGGCAAAGATATATTTTTAATATGTTCCTGTGTTTGTACGGCCTATTTGGTATGTCCAGAAAGATTTATTGATGATGCAGGCCAAGATGAAGAAAGTTGTTGAGCTCTTTACTTGCGAGGCCCATGTTACATTTTAAACTTCATGTTTTTTTATCTTATCATTTTAAATGCAGTTTCAAAAATCAATGGTGTTCTAAGATCATTTTTTTTGCTCCCTTTCAGAATTGACTAACTTTGAAATCATAACACCCCCCCCCCACCCCCTCCCGCCCCACACCAGACATGTGTGCAGTCACATCAATCACACTCACAGCGGCATATTGCCTCAGCCAGGCTAAGTGATGGAGAACACAGCCGCTGTTGGATATTTAAAAAAACATGCACAATGTATTTCTTTGGGAGACAACATATGAACCCACAAACGGCATGACAGATTTTAGCCGGGGCTGATAATAGATGGCCAAGGCATTACTGACACCCCGTCCCGCGCCCTCGCATTCGTTCCTAATCACAGCCCCACGTCCTCCAGGCTCAACGTGGCCTAGAGAGTGTGTCGTTTTTCACATCAGCTCCGGGCAACAAAAAACATTGATGAATAAAACAACAGAAAACCAATCAATCTGAGCGAGCCGATTCGTCAGGTGTGAGCGACCGGCTCCGCAGCCTTTTGACAAATTCAAGCCCTCTACTCGCTAGTGTTTTTTTTTTTTCGGAACCTTGCCTCGCTTCAAGCTCGCTCGAGGTAGACTCCAGTCAACACTGTCAAACACGAGACTATCCAATTCACTTCAAAAGGGCTCAGCTCACATTGAGTACCCCCTGTGAGTCACTATTGAAGTAGAGTTTAGACTTCCCCACTCCAGCTGAAGCCCATTGTCTACAGAGCAGGCATTGTGTCCTCTTTCTGGCACTTATTGATCTTCTTGTAGAAATTAGATTTTTCCCAGAAATTTAATTTTTCTAAGTTGATGAGCGACGTGTTTAAGCCCCTAACCTAAAGTGATCCACACATGTTCATGTAGGTAGACCTAATCCTATCACAGCTGAGATGCAGAAGGGGAAAGGGGTTTGCAAACAGTGTGAATGTTTTATTACTAGACCTGTGTAGCTCAGGCCTAGCATCACATGGCTGATCCTAAAATAAGAAAGGGCTTTTTTTCATACAGACCTGTTGTACTTAATTGAGTTAAACACATTCAAGTTTTATCCAAGATCCTGCTTGGTCAAAGTCAATATTTGGTGGCATACATAATTTTGTCATAATTGTTGTCACTTTTGTTATTGATATGACTCGTCTGTACGGCATTCTATAAATTCAATATTTCAATGTATTAATGTCTTATTCCCCAGCATGCACTTCACCATTGAACCACACTACTGCCAAAATTATACAAACTATTTGAGCAATTGTGGATTCCGAACTCATCTCCCCCATCTCCTAAATTCAACTCCCTTCTCCTCCAGAGTATTATTCCTCTCAATCCCTATTCTCCCTCTCAGAGAGCTCATAACAAATTCCTTTCACAATTAATTCATTAATGTATCCTCTGTGCTGAAGTCAAGGTCAGAGCCTGTGATATCTTAATTAAGGAAGGAAAGAAGAGGAGAAGAAAGTTTTCAGTCTTCAAATGAAGCCTCAAATTTGTGAGCTGCTCCATCAGATCATTTAAACTCACTTAACCCCTAATTAATCCCCAGCACACACTCTGTGTTAACGGGGCTCATTGCTAATGAAATTAGACCAAAGGAGAAGAACCCGGTAACGTACTCTGCATGCCTCACCGGAACAGGTGGAGGAGGGCGAAGGAATGTTCACACAGATGGATCACGTGTGTGATAGAGCGATAGTAAGAGAATAAAGGCTCCAGGGATGATTATATGTTACTCTGCTCTCAATGCTGGCAAAGAAAAGTGCGTAAAAAAATATATGGAAAGAAAATGTTCAAAAAATTTGAGTTTATTATTTTTTCTTTTTTTTTTTTTAAACATGTTTAATTTAAACTTTGAAAACAAGCCTTTTTTTCATTTGATCAATTACAGTTGGATGAAATGACAAAATTAACACTGTCTGAATGTAAATTGAAAAAGAAACGTTTTAATTAAATTTTTCGTTAAGTTTTACACAGTTATTTTATTACTTTAACTTGACAGAATATATACTATATGGTTATTGCTAAGGCACTTCACGTTTTTTATAAACATAACCATACAACTGTGAGCATGTGTATGTGTTAAAGTTTCTTAAATGGAAAACATTTCTTCTAAATTGGTCATAATCATAAAAGTTAAGACCAAAAAGTAAGATTTTGTTCTTCTAGTCATGTGGAAACCTGAGTTACCTGCAGTACACTCTTGGTGACCGAGTAACCATGCCAGACGAGCAGTGCAGTGATAGGCCCGTTTAGAGAGCTTGAGGTTCTGATTGGTCAAAGTTGAACGGATCTCCATGGTTTCAAGCCATTGGGAGTTCATGATAGGCCGCATACTGTCCAGTCACGTAATGGTAAATCTGAGGAGACAGAAAAAAAAAAATGATAAAAAGGGTCACGAACTCAACTGTTCATTCAAAACTGCTCATAAAGCCATTTATGCATTTTGAGAAAGGCGTGCTAAACGAGCAGCAAACTTGAAAGGCCTATGACTTAACGTTCCCTGCACATGGTCAAAAGTCTATACAAGCTATTAGAACAAGTGCTTTTAGCCATGATTGCCTAAATTATGCAGTTTGTGCTAAAAGCGTTTTAGAGAGCACTGACATGTGCAAATGGTTCTATCATCATTAAAAGACACCAGATTGTGTAAATGTGTATGAAAAGAGAGAACAGTGCTTCTCTTCTTGTTTGCACTTCTTCCATTTTCTTAAATGCGTGTGTGTCTGGACGACAATCTGCGCTGCATGTGCTTGCTTGTTAAGAGTGCATGCTCTAGCATGCTTCAGTACATCATTTGTGTTCCTGTCTGTGTGTAAGGGAGATGTACTCCATCAATATGGCCGTGGCTGTGTGTCCTACTTGTCTCTCTATGTCCGCTAGCAGGCTGCTGGCCCCCAGTCTGAAGAGGTGTGGACTCAGCCAATCGTCCCCCAACTCTTCCTTCATCAGAGTCAGCCACACCAGAGACTCACTTGCCGTGCGGATACCCCCCGCTGGCTTGAAACCCACCTGCAGTACCATACACACACACACACAGAGTATGGTAAGAAATCAACAAACGGAGACATTTCTCTGCAAGAATTAAAAACAGGTTAATGACGCAGATTTTGTCTCACACAACACATGAATGACGATTGCCAAGGTTTAACGGTATGGTGGGCAGCACTGACAACAATGAATCGATGGCAACCATGAACCAATCGACAGTCCACCACAGAAAGTGAGTTCTATAACAAAACTGCGAGGTAATTTTTGCATTAGCACTACTGCACCTTAAAGCCTGTGCGCAGGAAGTAGTCACGGATGGCCCTCACCATCACTATAGCAACAGGGTAAGTGGCGTTGACAGACTCTTTTCCAGTTGACGTCTTGATAAAGTCTGAGCCTGTTAGTATGAAGGGAAAGAGGTCTAATTCACCAACCAGTTGTTATAAACTTAAAGTCTAGTGAAAAGCTTTTTAACCAGTTCAGCTTTTCAACCTTTGAAGATATTATAGAGGTCCCTGAGAAAAGTGGACATTTGGATTTTAATGCTGCACACTTAATTCTTGTTTATATTCAGTTCTAACAGTCTGAATAGTAATAGTATTAGCTAAGCGAAAAGCTTTTCGTGTACGTTTTAAACTAGACTAACAGTTTCCCTGCAACTGCAACTTTTTGACTTCTAACCCAAAATCTAAGACAGACACAAATACATAGATAGTGACAGACACACATACTGGGGAAGACAGACAGACAGACAGACAGACAGACAGGTCTGAACAACAGAACCCACGGTGGCCAGACAAGAACATATGCTGCGAGTGACAGCTAACAAATCGGCTCATCAATAAAAAAATGTAAAAAACTATTGCCACATGCCACCCCCCCCACCCCCCCCTTTCCTCTCCCTTCAAAAGCAATTACATTTTTTTATCAGCTTTCTTGATAAAAATAGAAAGACAAAGGGACGTTTCTAATAGATGAACTGCAAACTGTGAGCTGGTAAAAAATCGCCTTGCCCCTTCTGCTGCCTCCCTGGCGTGGTAATGACGGTTCATTACCGAACAGAGAACAAGATGAACATTTTCCAGTTCATTAAAGACATGTTCTATGTATTTTCCCAGTTAGGTCTTTTTTCCCCCTTTCTCTCTCTCTCTCTCTGTCTCTTTCTCAAACTGGCATAATCCTTAAGATTCGTTATGGGGAGTCTTAATTACTAGATAATGGATAACGGTTATTAAATGTGGATGGCTGCAATGAAGCTCTATTCATTTGCCTGGGCAGGGGGATACTGCAGTACTGGGGGGTGGAGGGGGTAATATAGTCTGCTTCGGAGATTAATAGGTGAAATTATCATTCAATTTCAGGAATCTCATACGCAATTCATAGGAACAAGGGGAGATTAAGGAGCGAGTGTGGCGACAAAAGCAATGCATTTTAATAATGATCTCTATCGGGCCCCGCTGACAATTTGGCTCTGTAATCGGCTTATTCTGTGGCAGCTAGTTAAGTGTACAGTGTATGTGTGTGTGAGTGGGTGACAGAAAGAGAGAGGGAGCTATGGGGGGAGAGAGAGAGAGAGAGAGAGGGAGAGAGAGAGAGAGGAGTGTGTGTGTGTGTGTGTGTGTGTGTGTGTGTGTGTTATCAGTGGGAGAAATATAACCTAAGCAACATTGCCACTAACTGGAGAGCAGTGTGAATTACAATTTTTTTCAAGACAAGGTATTAGTTCTCTTTGAATGAGGCTGCAGTGAGTATAAGTGTAAAATGATGTGAAGAATCGTTCTGTCCGTCAGCCTGTTTGTCTCTGTGTGTGTGTGTGTCTTTGGGCCAGTAGGCACATGAGTGCGTGTGCAGATTTGAGTGTGTGTGTGTGTTTGCTGTGCGTCTCCGAGGATATGAGAGAGACTACACAACTCACCAGCCATCATGGCCACCAGACTGGCCTTGTAGACGTTGGTGTAGTTGCCCAGCTCTCCTATAGCCAGGATACTCTTCATATGGGCTTCCCCACATGCCTTCCTGAACTGACAGATCTCATCGTACATGGCTGCCCGGAGAGAAACAAAGCCTAGAGTCACACACATTGGTCGTGTCTAACAGTAATCTCCCGTTGACACATTCAGGCCAGAAATACAGCTAAACCTCACAGCACAGGCCAGACACTTTGGACATGTCCAAGCAGACTTGACCTCAAACAAAGTTTGACATAGCTTGTCCAATGCAGGAAGTATACGGTTCTCGCCTATATAAACGTTCAACCTCAAATGTTTGCTTGAATTCACGTCAGTTCAGTTCAGTTCAAGTTCACGTCAATTCAAGTTTCTACAACAAACCCACATTATATTTAAGCCGAAAGAAAATCAAGACCAGATGCAGTTTTTGAAACGGGTCCTACCTTCCCACTGTCCAGTGAGAGCCAGCGTTCTGTTGATGACGATGTCGATCTCCATGGCCCCGTCCTGCACAGCCATCCTCACCTCCTCCAGTCTGGTTTTCAGAGAGGTCTGACCTGCAGGGAAACCCGTGGCCACTGGCAGTGCAGAGAGAAAAGCAGCAGACGATGACGCTGTTGAACTGTGACTACGAAAGATATGAAAGAGCACTCTTTCTAGCATTCTTTTCCCTGACACCTTTGTGCCACTCCATCTTGGCCCAGTGTCACAAAAACACATCGGTCACATGCAACACAAGAGGCATCATTCACTTGGCTCTCACCTGAGGCAACAGGGAGACTTGAATTAGCAGCTTTCAACGTCTTTACAGCGTCAGCCACGCGGGAAGGGTACACGCACACCGCGGCAGTGGTTACACCTGAAGGCAAAGGAGACCAAAACATCTACTACACTAATCGCATTACATCTTTGAACTGCGTACTGTTTCACCTGTAGGGACGCCTTACGACTTACAGGTTAGCATGGAAGCCTGACCTCTAACCTGGTTTATGACGAGAGGGATAAAGAACAGGAGACCTTTGTCGTGCATGTCCATGCTCTTCAGCAGGTCATGGCGGACGGGCTGCGTGGCTTTCAGACACAAGCGCTGGACGTTGGAGGGCGTGTCGTCTCCGGCCAGCGTGGTCAGGTCGATGCATGTGACGGCTCGTAGCAGCCAGGCGGCCTGGGGCAGACGCAAAGTGAGGGACCACATGTGATCATGCTTGTCTGTAGACTATAGAAGATCCTGCAGCTGCTGCAGTACAGACCACTGTATTCATTTACACATTTAGACACATGACGCGGAGTGGATCAAAGACGGGATTTAACTTGTGGTCGTTAGAGCCGGTGTTACATCCCTGCCCTGTTCAAAAGTTAAATGAATGCCCTAGTGCCATCGAATTGCTCCATTACTAATCCACTGAATTACTAAATCTCTATAGTGTAGTCCGATTACTTTAAAATTACTTTTGGAGGACATTGTTGAATGCAGTTGCATTTGTATGTAGGCACACCCATGATGGTTCACATCTTCATATCAAGGCTTGGTTTGTTTCCTATGTCCTATGTTGTATAATGTGAAGGCTGCTGCAACATTGCCATTTCAGAGTTTCTATCTATCATGAGTATGAAATGTGGCATCAGGTTGAGTTAGTCCTTCCTACCTGCCATTGTTTTTTGGCCAGTTTTTTACCCTGGATCTGTTGGGCCCTTTTCAGAACAGCCTGGGTGTTCACTCTCACCTTGGACACCCACTCCAGGTCTGAAAGAGATTAAACTAAATTAGGTCAATGTGTCGTTTCAGAGATTTAGCATAACTATTTCATCCACGTTTCCAACCCTGAAAAATTCCAGTCTATTTACATGTTCTCCATTTAAACATTGGACCGAATTATGGTTTACAGTGTAGAATCTAAACCACTGGAATACTCTCTGCTCCTACAGCCTACCATTTGCTCTCTATTCCTTGTCATGAACTGTTCATTGCGGTTCACAGCTGCAGACATGACAAGCCTTGCACTTCAAAATGTATTGATCAAACTACTGTAGAATTATACAATTGAGGCTTTGCTAAGTTAGGGAAAGCTACATGAATCGCAAATAACTGACAGTAGGCCTTATATAGTACATGACTAACCCCCAAAGTCATGTCACGTGCCATATATTACCTCCATATAATAGGGTCCGCACTGCAACAAATACAGACGCAGAAAAGTGCAACACGAAACATTAGTAAAACATAACTGAGTACACCCTGGCTACACATTAACAGGCTGACAAGAGAAAAGATGACGGTGTTGCAGAGTTACAAGTGTACAGTGTACTTTGAAATACCACGTCCGGTCCCCGTGACAAGATGATCATATTTTATTAAATAATTTGAGGGCGAATAGGCCGAAAATAATTAACGTTGGCTTTGTTTTAAAAATCTTTCCAGAAAATATTTATCAAACAACATTAAATGCCGTGTGCACGTGCAACGATACATCATGAAATGCTATTCTTTTTGTGCAAACAAAGTTGTATTATCTTACCGAGTGTCATTCCTGGATTTCTTGCCGACATTCTATCTTTTCCCAAATATCTACTATATGAATTGGACCCAGCAACCTGGTTTTGCAAGCAGTGACAGTTCACTCGTTCACCTTTTCCGGATTCAATGGTAATTTCCGGTCCATCGTCACCGCCCCTGTTTTTCCGCCAATCACATTCGTAAGTCGTTGGGGCGCGTCATGATATAATATTATTATTTTTGTACATGTTCGGGGTCATTGGGTGGCTTCTCCAAACAATTTTTTTGATGAAAGATCCAAGATTGTGGGTAGCATAATGCCATCTGAGCTCTAAGCTTGACATCGGGCCCAGGTAAACCCCAACAATATGCTCCGCCATACAGACAAAATTAAATAGATTATTAACTTGCTCTATAATTCACACATAAAAAGACCAGCGCTTTCAATTAGCTTTTAATTATTGACATCACACAAACGTTATGCAGGGTCTGTCCATTGACCTAAATTCTGGCAGGTTGCGAACATGGAAGTTTTGACTTTTCAAACTTACCGCCAAAAGGCTGCACAGAAGCAATATGCCAATCAAAGTTAGGATAAAAACAGTGTTTGAATAAATGCATGTATGAATAGAGAGCCATTTATTTAGGTGGTACAACACAGAAAATCGAAGTGATCCGTAACAGTCAGTGCTGGTTAGCAGCTTAGCTAAGTGTCTGAAAGAGAGCGACCCCAAATTCTTGTAGGGTCATAGGGTGTGGACGACCAGACCCTATTGATCTAGCTGTCAGCCATGTGAGACTTGACCCCAGAGAAGCTCTTCTACATGCTTTCAATAATTGTCTCATTCCAGAGTTATGCAGACATAGAAAAGACAGAATGTGATGGCATAGAGAAGGAAAAGGAGTGTTTGTGTGTGTGTGTGTGTGTGTTTGAGAAAGAGAGAGAGAGAGAGAGAGAGAGAGAGAGAGAGAGAGATAGAGAGAGGGAGCACAAACACACACTCAAGATCTGTGGCTTTGTTGAGCTAACTCCTCCGCCAAGAGCGCTCCACCACCGTCTCTGTTGCCATGGAACCACCCCATAATATTATGAAGCCATACGTTCAGGAGACCTTGTAATGTTTTATGGTCTTTGTGAAAAATCTATAAAGAATGTCTTGAGCATTCCTCATCCCCTGCTGTAACCCCTCTCTGTTTTTGATTCTGTGGTTAAGAAGAATCTGAGAAAGTGGTGTGGGTTTGTGTGTGGTCTTATGAAGGATCCTCTGAGTCACACAGCGAGTTTCAAACACATGGCTGTTTCACTCATATTAACTATTGTGAGTCAGTGAAATGAGCCAGTGTACTTACCGAAGGGACACTGCATAAGGTTGCTATGGTGAGTTTGCACCTGAATAATTGAAGATATCTTTTTTTATTCTGCATTAAAAACAAGATTGGTTTGGTTTGAACAAAGGTCACACACAGTTTTTTTTTTTACATTGATTCTCATTGTTTCAAACAGTATCACTTCAGACAGGCATGTTTGAACAGCAAAGCTATTTGTAGTATCCCTTATTCACACTAGGTGTCAGTATAATACCAACATTTTAATAAACTTCGAAACTGATTCAATTAAGTTGAAAAGATCTTCTTTCAGAATGGACACAGCATCTGGATTCTACCTACAGCAACACTTAATGTTCTCTTAAACAGACCTGTGGTCAGTAACTCAAGTTATTCATAAATGATGGGCACTTGAAGTTGTACTACTGGTTCAAAGGCAAGGGATATATAAGTATCAACAAAGGGTCTATACAAATACTGGGACACAAATATTGTGACTTGAGATTCATGTAAGAATTTAGTGATGCCATTTATCCATGTTAATGAATAATTCTTAAAAAAAAACTATGCGTTCACCGCTTTACTAAATTGACTGAACTCTTCCCCTAGTTGAATGATTTTACTTTTTGTTTTGTTATGAGATACCTGTTCTGGAATTTCCTGAACCAGTTTCACATTACCGTGAGTCACTTTTTGTTTGAAAGGTCTTTCTCTGTGACAGCTACAATTGCCTTATGCCTCATGGGAGCATTTAGCTGTTATTCTTCTTCAAACCTCCGGTATGTGTACCCTGACTGTGATCGGTAGAATAAAAAGACTCCTCTGACTCATCTTATAGTTTATCTGCCAGAGAAGGCAGGTCCTTTAATGGAATATCTGTATTGGGCTTCTTAGTACCAGAAAGGTGAATATGGTTTTGGTCCCTCTAATTGGTGATTCCAGGGGTTCTTTCGACCCACTAACTGGAGTGGTTTAGGCATTGCATGCTCAAACAGTTGACGTTATACTGTGGCCATACTAATAGGTTCGATAGAGACATGCGTTTAGATTGCAGCGAGTACATCATTAAAGTCAAATACAGTATGTGAGGTCTGGTACTGCCCCTTCATTTTCGATATTGTTCATGTGCTTATTTTTGTTTTATTTAAAAAAAAAAATAGAAAGGGAGGAAAAGAGGGGACAAACTGAAGACGAGCTGCATCAGAGAGAGAAACAAAGTGTGAAGGAGGACTAAACACGATGAAGGACCCAGAACAGAAGGTCCAGAGTGAACGGTGGAGGAAGGAAAGAATGAGCCAGAAGAGCCTGAGCGAGAGTTAGCGAGAAGGCTAGAGGAAAA
>JAVQIZ010025557.1:0-5000 GCA_036023535.2 Galaxias brevipinnis | reverse complement strand
CCAGGTAATGATGGCAGCCATTTTAACAAGCAGAGCTGAGCCACTGCCTGTTATCTCTCATTACTAGAAGGCTGCTCCGTTCCCCTTAGACACCATTTACTATTCTCTCTGTGCCGCTTGTTGACCTGCCAGTTAACCAGGCAGGGAGCTGTAATCTCCATCTTATTAACCCAGAATATTCAGAGAAAAGTAAAAAAGACAGGATGTTGATACCTGGAGGACTTACTCTAAAGCTGGCACAAGAGGGGATATAGCTTTACATGTGTGAAGGGCCAAAGGCATGTTGAAAGATCAGATCTAGCTCTCTCTACCTTGGGCCCAAGTGAGAATACCATGTTAACATTTACCAAGCCAGGGTGAGAGGCAGAAAGTAGGTGTAGTCCATCACTATGTAAGAGGCCTTTTCATAATGCATCTGGTTTAAACAGAACAAGAAAAAAAGATAATCACATTTGTGTAAAGTACACAAAACAGCTAATCAAGTATATCAATATCTACTAATTTTCAAAAAACAAAAAAACTAAAACAAAAAAAAACATAATACAATACAATTTACAAAACCCAAACAAAACTATTTCAAAACCTGCAGGTCTTCAAGACATTTTGAAGGCTGTTTTTCCAAGGGTGAACCAAAAATGACTTGGTTCAGAAGTTTGAAAATGTTGCAAAAATACTTTGAGCATAGATCTTTTTGCAGTCCTAATAAAGATTTCACCAAACATCATCATTACTCATAATGGAAGTTACCCGGCAAAATCATTCCTTTTCGAGACCGGAGGTAGGTATTTGTCAATTGATTATTAGTCCATTTGTATCAGTCTGGTTGAGGTACATTTAGTTAGTACATAGTTCAGAAAAGAAAATCTAAATGTTCAGAGCAAAAAAAAAATACAGAAAAAAAAACATTTGTAATAATATCATGTAGTGTCATACAAGCACTTGATCCTTAATAAACCATTGAGTAAATCAGTACAAAATATATATATTCAAGTTAACAGTTTGTCAAACAGAAGTCCCAGTTACAGAGAATATGAGAAATAAGTGTTGAGTTACAATTTGTTAGATACACACTACTTGTTACTGTAAGGTAATCCCAACAGTACTTAATCCCTTAGCTGCTTTAGAGTTCTAGAGTAAAGAAAAACAAACCAATGGTTTTTGGGTTTGAACCTACTCCACACACAAATCCGTTGCAGAAAAAAAAAAAAAGACTGCTCCACCAGGACAAGACAACTGAAGGCTAGGACTTTAGCCGTGGCCTAAGATAGTGTCAGGGCATTTTTTCCTTTTTTTTTTTCCTTTTCAATTGCTCCTGCATTGCTGCACCAATAATAGAACTGCATTGTGGCGCAGGTGTGACTTCTGACACTTCACTCAATGCCTTTAACGTGTGCACATACTGACACAGCAACTGACACTCTCCGTCTGTCCAGGGCTTTGCAGCTAACGTTGCCATTATCAACATGTTCAACCACACAGTGTCATCCTGGGAATTCGCAGGTGTGTGTATTGCAGAAATCAGAGGTAGTTTTGAAATGATGAGATAGTATTGCATATCAGTGAGCACATTGTGCCGTCATTTCATCGGTTTTTGGAGCATCTCAAGAAGAGTTTAGCGCTCCTTGTCGTTACAGTGTGAGGTGAGTCTTCCTATGTCATGCTGCCTCAAGATTCAGGTATCAAGTGTTTATTGAGGTAAAATGTGTGGTTTGTTCCTGTGTTCTTTTGTTGTCGTGTTTTTTTTTATGTCGATGTGGTGGAGGCTTGCTTTTGCTATATCAAGTTGCGTTTTTATGTTTTGTTGTAATGAGTGATGGAATCCATGGTGTAAAGCTAAAAACATAAAAGGACAAACCTATTTAAAGTTCATGAATACGTCAGTCATTTTGAGAGTGTTTTGCTGCAGTTTGAGTGTGATGACAGATAACAGATCAAATGAATGGTTGTTTTGTTCACCAAAGACAGGGACAGATTGTTTTTCTGATGTTGTGTAAAAAACAGAAAAGAAAAAACACCACTTCTGAAATTTGGCCTGGACAATTACAAACAACAAAAAAATATGTGTTGGGATAAAAATCAAGCACATTAAACGGTTTAGGGAAAAAATTGTTCGAGATCAACCTTGCATGAACTAATGAACTATGCTGAGACACTGACAATATCATGAAGAATCACCTCCGTTAAAGCTTTGTTCTTTTCATTTAGCAGCTATGTCTGCCTGCATTACTGATACTTGTTATTTGTAAAGGTTGATAAAGGTTGGCTGGTAGGATATAACCCCTTAAAAGGGAAACAACCTTAATTTAAAAAAAGTTTTCATTACAATAGCCAGATCTTAAATGAATGTTTTAGTTTAAAAGTACACGTGATGGATAAAAGATCGCCGTCTCCCTGCCTTTGGTGGTCTGGCGGTGTGCTAGGGGGAAGGGATTTGAATGTGTGTGGTTGTTTATGTGTCTGTCTGTCGTTTGATGGAGAAAACGATCTGTTATAGGCCCCACAACTGATGTACAGGAGCAACTACCATATGTTCAGACTCTTTGAATGACAAAACCAGACTGTTTGAGTTTCCTTTACGGTCAGGGGAATCAGTCTAAAATGTTTGTGTGTGTCTGTGTGTGCATGTCTGTGTATGTGTGTGTGTGCGCGCACGTGTGTGTGTGTGTGTGTGTGTGTGTGTGTGTGCGTGTGTTAAGTGAGAGACAGATAAAGACAGAAAGAGCATAAGAGCACTGGCACTGAGTATGACAACCCAGACCTCCACACACAGTCAAAACCTTTGGTGTCACCTTAAAAGAGGTCCAGTGTTCTGATCTTTGTTGCTCTTATTCATCACTTGCTCTCTTAAGATCATGCTGTTGAAATCCATGAGTTTGAACCAAAATATACCAAACATTGACACGATGAAGATAAGTATGAAATTAAACCAAAGGTGAAATAAAAGTGGAAAGGCCATATATGTTGAAAACAATAAGTGGTCAAGGCAGTCTTTTCCCTTGGAAAGACCTGACGGGTGAATGAGGTAGAGGTTTCATGGTGTAGTTGTTTAGTCCTCTTCGGGGGACTCTTCAGTTTCTTCTTCTTCTTCCTCTTCCTGTTTGGAAAAATAAGGTCAAAGGTCAGTGCAGGTAATTGGCAAGGTTTTGGCTAAAGGCACCGGTATAAATGTATTTGTGTTTATATTTTTTAATGTAAGGGTATTTTATATTGTATTGTTCTTGCCTTGTTGTTCTGTTAAACAGTATTTGTATACATTGCTCAGAGCAATGTTTTTTGAATATCTAGACTTTTTTTTTTATTCTAGCAGTTTCGATGGGTAGTGACTGAGTCAGCAAGAAAGCCTGATCTTTGGCTCACTTGAAGTGAAAAGTAGGATGATTTTGTTATATTATTTAAAGATAGAAATTTGAACGAATGTTGTCTTGATGCACACAGTAAAGCTGAAAGGTAAGCTACAAAGCTACAGTAACAGTGCACGTACCACTGCTGAAATGTTTCAGAGCCCAGCTTTAACAGCTGCACTTATTGTGGTCAATACAGGTGTTCTGTTGTTACTTTTTATTCCACAAAATTTGTATACCTTCCAAAATAGACGGTTTCACTGTGACCTTTTCAAAAATGTTAACAAATTCTTCCACGATGACCAAATGAAGAGAAGAAGAGAAGGAGAAAAATGCCCCTGAGGGAGTCTGGGAGAAAAACAGCCACCAGATCCCTCTTTTACTTTTCCCATTGAAACGGATTTCATTTTCCACATGGCTTCATTTTATTCAGGGCGGCTAACTGACACAATTTATAACCCTCTTCCTTTCCCAGGGCCGTGGCAGCGATGGGTGAACCCATTCAGCAGACGGTCCGTTCGCGCCAAAAAACCCTCGACGGCTGCTCCTGCTGTATGCTGCGACCCCACCTCCATTCATTAGGATGGCCGACACTTCAGCTCTAGTGGGCTGCCTAAATGCTACCATGTGTAACACGGGGCCAATGACAGAAGAGGAGCGAGGACGAAGGTGGGAGGGAGTGGGGAGGAATCTTTAATCATATTCGGCCTACCCCCCCTCAACCACCAATCCCCAAACCCTCCTTTCAAAGGCATCCTTTTAAAACAGATTCTTCAGCATGATATTAGGTATTTACCATGAGTATGCCTATAAGATTCAATATACGTGGTAAGGCTGTGTGCGGCTGGATTCTGCAGGGCTAGCATCAAGGTGTCTCTGGTAAGAGGGAGTTACTATCTTATGAGCTAATCTTTTCATAACCTTTTCATAACCACTCCTGTTACGTGGGCCGGCTAGTGAACGGCGAAACCTCCATCCTCTGTCAAGGCACCGGAGGGCATTTTGAGATAAACATGAACCCTGCATTGTGATGGAAACCTCAAATGCAGAAAGTAATAAATATCCGGAATCTCCACTAGCAACCTCCTTCATGTTCAAACCTCTAAGCGAGAAGTGGGGAGGGGGGGGGGTCATAAAAGAGCCAGGCAACTTGGATTTGGAGGGTCTCTGAGAAAAGAGCTCTGCATTTGTTATGTTCATTACATGTCGCTCTGGTCCAGGCAGAGCGAGCCACGGAGAGATTGTTAAATGACAATGGTCGCCTAAAGAGCCGGGTGCAGGTTCATTGTGAATGGCTTTGTGCATGGCCTCCTCTCTGCTCCCCCTTTGGTCCTTTGAAGTAAATCAAAACGTAGGCTGGGAACAGAGTGGTGACTAGCGGTAGCAGCCGCCCTCATTAAGACCCCGGGCTGCGTGGAGGAGGGGTCAGCGTGCAGCTTCCGGGTCACACATGCTCCCCCTTCGCCACCAGGAGTCCCGTGAAATGAAAGGCTTGACGTTTTTTTTCTTCTTCTGTTGTACAGTGGTGGGGCGGGGCGGGGCGGGTGGGGATGGGGCGGGGGGGGGGGGGGGGGGGGGGGGTTGTAGCAGACAAAATAAGGACCGTTGAGTGGCCATTTTTTTGGGCCCCCCCCCCCGGGGGGGGGGGCCCGCGCGTGT
>JAVQIZ010025553.1:0-25408 GCA_036023535.2 Galaxias brevipinnis | reverse complement strand
TATGTCCACATTAGTGGTTATTAAAGGATGTAAAAGTCAATGCAAGTAATTTTTTGCTGCTTACTGCGTTTAGAATTCTCCATTGGTTACATTACGGTCCGAATGTTTGGCCTGTCTATATATAGGCTACGAAAAAACATGGTAACAAGGTGCGAGCGAAGTATCAAAGATGCCCGTTTTGTTAGCTATAGGCTAGTTCATCTTCTGGGCATAGTAGTTTCTCCACGAATGACCCACAAAAACCACCGTCGCATGATTACGTACGATTACTTTTCCTAAGTCCTTATGAATTCTCCTTCATATATTTCCTTAACCTCATGACGTTTTCCCTAGGAGTTAAGGAAAAGTACATCGTGAAAGTCAAAAGGATGCACTTTATTGGACTTTTCGGATACAGTATGGGCATCTCTTCCTGATTTAGTGACGCACTTCCTTGCCTTAAAGGAATTCGTCATAGTTTCGCAGGAGATCGTACCCTGTGGCAGACAAAATTAATCTTGAATATTGAGACTTCAAGAGGACTGATCTGAACGGCGATTTTTTCATTCTCCCATAAACATTACAATGTGCAAACTGTAGAAAGGGATTGATAATCCGTTAATACAAAAAAAGTTGCATAAAACCACTTTAAATTAACAAAATTTTCAAACAAAGTATGTCAGTTTGAAAGACATTTCTGCTACCTACCTTACTTGGGTCTAGGAACTTGCAACAATATTTAGGTAGGAAGGGGCAAGTCCATGGAGAGATTAATGGGTGAGAAGTAAAATTTTAGAGGAAATGCGAGATTTGATAAAGTAAGCCTTAAACATACCATGTCAAATGCAGTATGCCAAAAATGCATGATGCAACAGCACATACTTTGCAAGTGCAGCAGAAGCACCTACTACAAGAAAAAAAGTAGTCGTATGCGATTTGAGACGCAGCGAATGTGTGCTGTAACTAATAAATCTTCAAACAACGTTTACATGCACCTCCTAAAGTGAATAAACTCACCATCACTTATCTCTGTAAAGTGGCTGCTCATCGTGTTCAGTGCGTCGGGTGCTGATGCAGAATCTTGCAAAAAATGTTAAAAATATATACATTATAAATTACACAACTAGGACTAGCACTGAGACAAAATGCCATCGTCATTCGGATCTGTAATTCAGTTCCGGCTGGACGTAAAACTCATCATAGTTCCGACCGGAATCCAAATTCTGAATAACAAATGTTCACATATTTTGTCCCTACATAAACTTGTTAGTTTTATTTAGTTACTGGGATTAAATAAATATCGAATATATAAAAAAAGTTAATTGATAATAATAAAACCATTTCTAATAACGTGTGCTTCAGCATTTTTGCGAAGCCCGGAAGTTCGATTGGTGGACCAGCAAGTGATAACTCCAGAATAAAGGCAAAACAAATGCACATATTGTAGCCAACAACTAATAGTTGAACGTGTGTTACTTCATTGTAGGAAATACAATAATGAGAGAAGTTAACTTTTTCAGTCTTTGAGCAAGGCAAATCAATATGATATTTCATTGTTAGGTCTATAGAACAGCAGGCAAGATATGCTGAGACATTTTTGCAAGGCACGGATTTATCAACGTCTCCAGCCCAGTTGATGGCGACAATGCACACCTTAAACTGGTTTACCATTAAACTATAAACAAGAAGAAAACAAAAAAAGCAGTTGAGTTTTTTTGCCCCTACTTATACTGTTTACCTAGTTACCTAGTACCTAGTGTTGTTACTGAAGATGCATGGACACAATTATATTAGTAAAGGTGAGTAATGCCAAATCAAAAAAATGTGGCTTCTAGCGCAGTGTTACTGCGATCTATAACGATATGCATTTCGCTGGGTTTGCAGCGAAGAACAAAACAACTAATGCTTTCGTTCTAGTCTTCCTTATTTGTAATGCCAAATATTACTTTGTTTTTTTTTGTTAGATTCCCCTTTCCCTTCATCTTCTCTGCGCCTCATAGTACCACCGTTGAGAATGGTTTCTGCTGCAATTTGGCAGACAGTCCAGCAGAAAGTTGTCTCTGATTATGGAGTGATTGAGGAGTTCATCACAATGGTTACAGAAATCATTCCAGAACTTCTCACTCACAAACAGAGGGTGCTACTAATTTTAGGTCTTCGATCACGGGTAAGATGAGATGTGGGAGAACGATGAAACCGTTTTAAAGTACAGAAAATTTGAATGTGGAATTGGAGAGTTTTTTTGTACCATATGGCTCTACCATAGGCCATGGCCCAATATCTAAAACCTTCAAACTAGTTTGCACCACTGTTTTATTATATGGCCACCCTTTCACCATAACAATTTGTACTGTTTTCAGCTCATTTTAGACCTTTGCAACTCTACACCCATGACAGAACCTGAGATCATTCAGCCCCATCTGGAGAGGTTGCAAACTCTATCTCTATGTTGGGAAAAAGAGGTGATATTTTCTGTGGCCAAACACTTTGATTTACGTTAATTCGGCAAAAATTGTTATAGATGACTTTATAATCGATATACATGTGTGCTGCTTTAAAGTCTGGAACTGGAAGAATGGAGGAATTATCAGCATCAAACTTCCTGGGTTTAATTCAAACGTTGCTGAATGATCCAGAAGAGAGACACATTTTTTTTCAAGTAAGTGTTTGAAACATGGCCAAGTGTTGTCTATGCAAAGCATTGTAAAGCCCCTTACTGTGTAATTTCCCTATTTTTTCTAACTATAAATCTTTCTCTCCCTTTATCAGAACACGTTCCTAATTGAATATGGTCCAAAGTATGATAAAGCACTTCAGACACTGGTGTGGCTGTTCTTATCAAGATTTGAAAAGTTACTTCAGATTCCTAAGCTCCAACAGGTAGCTACTGATAATAATACATCTAAAAAATATATATTCACAACTGAAACATATTTCTTGAGATGCCTTTGCAGCATTATTTCCTACTCACACAAGGGATAGTTTGTTCTATTTGACTGTATATGCAGTACCTATCTATCCTAATACCTAGTACCTCTCTCCTGATCACCAGGTTGCTTCTATGCTAAACAATGTTCGTTCTGCTCTGGATGAGTGTGTGGCGTCTGTGTCCCACTCCCAGGAGCTGAAAACCCTGCTAGAATACCACAGAGACCTCTGCCAGATGGAAGGCGAAGGTAAGCCTAAATACTATTAGTTGCAACTATTTTACCAATACATCTATCCCTTTATAATGTCTTTGAATCAAATGTCTGTCACAAAGTCGACTCAATCATAAAATACTATATTGTACGTCCAAGTGGTAAATTAAGCAAAAATGTATCTGCATCTTAACCAAAATAATTTTGATAAACAAAAAAAGTGTCTAACATTGATATAATGACCTCACATAGTTTAAACAGCATCTTATCCATCTAGTATCAATATTTCTCGATAAATGTACTCTTTTTTATGTATGGAGGTTCAAGAACAAGGTTATATTGAAAGAAGATTATACAAGATATATTTGAAAAAAAACGATTTATTTATAAAGTAAGGGAGTTGGATTGTTTAAACAATTCCCCTACAGATGTCATCCCATATCTGACTCTTTTCCTCTTATTCTACCCGGCAACTCACCCTATAAGTAATTTGCCCATGTTAGATGTCTGAAAAATAAATTATTCCAATATGACATTAGTTGTTTTTTACAAAAGACACAATATATTGGGTAAATAAACAAGTGACAAACCTTTTAACTTTTACTTCAAATAAGTGAGATTACGAACACATGTAAAGCATATAACACTGGCCTTAACCTTTGTTTGGTGAGAAATACATTTTACATAGGTCAGGGGGCCTAAAGATAATTTGGCGGCATAAAAGGTATGATTATATTTTTCCTCTTTCAGACTCGTTAAACGCTGATGGCGACTGTATTCTCTCTGCCCTATGTCGCCACCCAGTGGAACAAGGGAGGATTCTTACTAACCCGACAGAAGGAGAAGTGGAAGTGCCCTCCATAAATGACCACATACTGAGCGAAGAGCTAAAGGTGGAATGTGTCACTGAGTTGACTGAGGACCTAGTGATGAAGGTACTACCCTTGAATGAAAAAGAGGAAAAGAATGAGAGAAGGACAGAAGAATATAAGAAAAACAACGAGTTCTCTGTCCTCACTGATGAAAACATTGAAGATGGTAAGGGGATTACTGACACAATCAAATGTGCTGAAGACGTGGATATTATAGATGGAGAAGAGGAGGCTTTAAAAATCAGTTGTCTTAGTCAAACTGCTAATGCAGAGTTTGCTAGTGCAGAGTTTACCACTGTATCAGAAACTACTGAGGGGGGAAATGAAGATCGTGAAATGCACCTGATAATTGGAGAGGGTGGTTGCTCTGATTCAATTGATGTTGTGATGGTAAGTGATAAAAAAGGGGCTAGTCAAGGGAATAATAGCCTTATCCCAATTGAGAGTCTCTTAAGACAGTCCCATCAACATCCTGGTACCCCCAACATCCCAAAGGTGCCTATGCTGTCTAGAGCAGTAAGACCAAACAGAGGCCTCAAGATGAAAACATTTCTGACACAATATAGAAAAGCAACCAAAACAAAACATCCTAATAGTGGACCTAAACAACATATCAGTCATGGTGAAGATATAATGCAGAGTGAAAGCGCAGACACAGTGCAAAGCGTTTGTGACAAAGAGGAGAAAACACATCGAGAGTTTAAGTGCACGTTATGTGGTCAGAGCTTTCCTCGGGCTGCACAATTAAAATGCCATATGATATCTCATTCCAACGAACGTCCTCATCAATGTAGTAATTGCGAGAGGTCGTTCAAGCACATAAGCAGCATGAAGGCTCATGAAGAAGCATGTCTCTTTGCAAGTCGGCAGTGTCGCACTGGGGAGGTTTTGTCAGGTGGGAGCTCTGGCAAAACAGCAATAGGACCAGCCTCACAAGAGCCTTCTGAACCAGCCACAATAAAGTCATGTGTCCATCTGAAGAACGCTTCATCGCCTGTATACATTTCCACAGAGGGACTCTACCAGTGTAGCTGTTGCAGCAAACTCTTTCCAGGCTTGGACGATTTCAAAACCCATCAATGTGAAGTAGAAAAATATGAATCTTCCAAAGGTGTGTCCCAAACCTGCGTGATTGCAGTGGAGGAACTCACTAAGGCATCCCTTTACTCCCTAGACCCTGCATGCGCCATGGGGAGTAAAATTATTAAGCACCCTGCAGAAATTGTAAACCCTATGACGACCCACACAAGTGACGTGAATTACAGCTGCCCCAATTGTCATAAGATGTACAAGTACTTAAAGAACTTTGAAAAGCACATGGATATATGTAAGAAAGTCCCTGCAACAGATGACAATAAGCAAGAGCACTGCAATGCATACCAGAAAGTAATAACAGAGGATGGAGAAATGGCTCCCGTTGTAAAGAATGACTTGCTCTTGGAAAACGCATCGCAAGATTCCTTGCTGTCCAGTGGCATCAAATCTGGAAGCACCTGTCACGTTTGTGGTAAATGTGTATCGGTTGGAGAGGACATACACAACATGGGCAAACTTAAAGACCCGCTTTCCTGTTCGAGTTGTTGTTCAAAGGTCAGGACCAGAACTGGATCGAAGCATTCCGTTATAAACACCTGCAAAACAAAATCAGTCAATTGTGATGAGTGGCGAAAGGGAGTGGGGAAGAGAAAAAGCCGTGAGTGCGATGAATGTGGAAAGGAATTTGGGCTCAGATCAACATTAAGGGCACACAAACTCACCCACAACCCACTCTACTGTGCACAGTGTAGGAAGGTCTGCCCAGATCCTGAAACATTAGCTGCACACAATGTGGCGCATAAGCCAGTGCAGTGCACCATGTGTAGCAAGAGTTTCAATGTGACTCGCTTCCTCATCAAGCATTATCTAGATGCCCATCAATTCAGTGGGCCATTTGCCTGCACCTACTGTAATAAGAACTACAGAGAGCTAAGCTCTCTTATTAGACATGAGAGAACTCACACAGGTGATCTTCCATTTCATTGTGCAAAATGTCCAAGGAGATTTAATCGGCATATAGATCTTGTTTCACACGAGAGAAAGCATACAGGAGAGAAACCATTCCTTTGCTGGGAGTGTGGGAAAGCCTTCAGCTCTAATGAAATACTGAGGAAGCACATGGAACGTCACTCTCATCTAGAGAAAAGTTATTCTTGCCCTCAGTGTGAGAGAACGTTCGGGGCCAAGAAGACTGTAGACGAACATGTACAGATACATCACAAAGGCATGCGCTTTCCATGTTCGTACTGTGGCAAGTTGTTCCTCAGTAGGTCAGCATTGGGTAGACACGATAGGATTCATACCGGGGAGAAACCTTTTAAATGTGCACACATAAATTGTGAAAAAGGTTTCAGATCAAGTGCTGAGCTAAGAATACACACAAGATATCACACTGGGGAACGTCCATTTAAGTGTGATATCTGTGGGAAGGGTTTTGTACAAGCTAATTATCTCACAATACACCTGCGCAGTCACACACAGGAAAGGCCCTATGCTTGTCCAAACTGTGACAGGCGCTTTACTACTGGCAACCAGCTGAACAGACATAAGCTCATTCATACGGGAGAGAAACCTTTCAAATGCAAATACTGCGAGGAAGCATTTAACCGAAAACACCGTCTGAGGGCTCATCAAGAAAAGCATCACCGAGAATTATTGCCAGCAGTGATCACAACAGACATCTCAAGTGACGTTGCATGAATTGGTAGTAATTAAAGGAAAATCAGTTGTGGAAAGGGTTGTGAAATTTACACCGGTGAAAGATTATCAATATATTTGAGATCAGATTGTGATGCTTTGGTTTAGCTCTTTTAAACATGGTCAGAGACATAGGCTTCCCATAAAATCTTTATTTGTGGTGCCAACTTCATGCAAAAAATCTCAATAAAAATTTTAAATAAAAAATTTGGAATGATGACTGCATGTGAAAACAATGGCAGGTATGTTTGCCGAATAGTGCCCGTGGGATCATGCTCATCAGAAGACAATGAGATCACCTTTGAATTGACTTTAACAATATTCACATCATGTAGACAACTATGGGCACTTAATTAAATGAAAGTCTGCAACCAGTGATTTTTCTATTCTGTAGTGATATTAGATTATCATTACACAAGACTAGTCAGACATTTTAAATAAATTGAACCAATTTGAAATGAATACACCAGCAATGGAGGATACAAACATCTTTTTGAAATTGTGAGATCAATAAGTGAAAAATGCCATTTACAGCAACTAATGAGTTTTAAATAAGTATCTGAAATGTTAACATCTCTTTGGAGGTATAATTGATAATGTATAATAATAATAGTAAGAGAACTTAATATTTGCAGGTATATTCTATTCCTAAAAATTAAAATGCCTTTATCAAATTAGTTCTGACTAACCATGGGCAACTTTTCTGCATTTTCACAAAGGAATGTACACTGGGTTGAAAACAAAAATCTGTATCGAATCAAAAACAGAATTTGCCTGCAAAAGCCTTATGGGATTGGTCATCAACACATTCCCTCAGATTCAGGAAAACAATGTACATTTATTGAGATTGCAAATACTATTACAAACAGTTGAGTCAATATTATCCCACCACAAGAAGTCCGTTCCAATATCTTACAATGCCAAATCATAGGCAATTTTAGGTTTTCATTTCTTATTTGCGTATGTGTGTCAAATCTTAGAGTACACATTTTAAGTAGAAAACTTTTCTTACTTTTCTTCCTTTATACAGAGTAATAAAAAAGTTAAGGCAAGATGCATCAAACAGAAATCCGAAGGCTGTGGGATAACCTCTGTAGTTGTGTGCTAATGCTACTGATTTCTATCAGAAGACGATGCAGGACCAACTTTGAGTGGCTCCCTTTCGCTCTCTGTCTCAGGCATCTTACGCTGGCGGAGGAGGCAAGGGGGTAGAGGGGCACAGTGTCCTGTGCCATCCCTATCCATCCCTCCTCGGCAAGTCTGCCAAACTGCTGATTTTCGGCACTTAGGCTGGCAAGCTCAGCTTTTTTCCTTTCAATACTGTGAGAGAGAGAGACAAGACGACATGTTTCATATTTCTGCAAAGCCAACATGTAACATTGTATTCACTGGACTTTTGGACTCAAGCACCTTGTCAGTCCAGAGCAGCGGTTAAGTATGTATGGTTGGTTGTGGACTTTAGCTAAATCGTATTCTAGTCGATAGTCTAGTGGGAAAGATAACACTGTGGCTGTAAATCGAATTATCCCACAGCCACTAACTGGTCGTTCTCAAACAGAAATAGATTTGAACACTTTGAACACTTAACATTAAATAAAAAGCACAACATACTTGAAAATTTCAGAATGGAAAGGCTTTAGTCCACCAGCTAGTGTTTAGTGAATGATTAAAATTTACCATCTACCTAATTTTCTTATCAAATTAGAAATCTAGTTGAAAGTTATAAAAGTTACTATACATACACACACACACACGTATATACTTAAGGGTTGTATTACAAATTACTATGCAGTTATTGTCTCTAGTTTTAATTGGTCTTTTTAAAGAGGCTGTTGGCAATTCCTTAAATAATCGTGTAATTTTATGTAGGCTACAATACAACACTTGCTACAATATCATAGGACTTGAAAAATGTAGATAGATTTTTTTACTCATGATTTTGACAGTGGAGAATGTTAGAATGGCTACTAGGGAATAATAAAATAAAATAAAAAGATTACAGCTGTGGCCAAAACAACAAAAATTAAATGGAAAACAATTACGTTATAATTCAAAGTAATGCTATGGAAGATGAGGCTATGCATTTTGAGAATGCTATGGAAGATGAGGCTATGCATTTTGAGAATGTTTCTAATATTATTTGATTACACATATTCATGGTTTATAGTCAAGCAAACTGAGTCACATATTAAAAAGCAAAGCTCAAAACAGTAAGCAAAAAATTTTTTATCAAAAAGCTTGAAATCGTGTAGCCTTTTCATAGCAAATATTTGAAAGGCGTGTACAGAGATTCTAAATTGTTTGCTTGGCAAATTCTGTCTGAATTACTACCCACCACAATGCAGGAAAGGCAAATAGTCATCTGCATTTAGTTGGTGCCAATTGGCCTGCCTGAACAAATGGCAAGGAGCCATTATCAAAACTCACCTTTTGTTACATACAAGTAGAAGAAGTCGCAATAGAGAATCGTCTGTACCACCCCGGCAACGATGGCAATCATGTCAAAGAATCCCTCAAAGTAGAAGCGCCAGATCCAGTTGATGAGATAGAGGGCACGATAGAGCCCTAAGAAGAACAAGTAGTGGGTGGTGATGGTCTCCGCCTCGCCTGTCTTACTGATCATGAAGAGCTGGGGTAAGATAGCCACCGACTCCAGGTAGATGGAGAATGTCCAGAGAATCTGGAGGATAGTGAAAGGGAGAATGAGGTTGAAGGTGGGTGACAAAGGAAATATATCGTCTTTCAAAAGAACAGTTTGACAAACGGTTAACAGGAACACTTTATGGTGCAGTCAGATAAAGGTACCCGATTTAATCACATTTATCTGGCGACGGAATCGTATAGGTGTAAATATCTCCAAATGTGTGATATTGCTTAGTGTTGGTGTGTGTACTTGTCAGGATCCTTACCTCCAGTGGGGAGAAGTCGTGGTTAACCAGAAACGCCAGCCCTCCAACAGGGACAACCAGGAATTCCACTCTGAAGGTGTCATGGTTGCCATCATATGTGGCCTTGAACTTTGCATAGATCAGGTACACGGTAGCATATGCACAACCAATATAGATTACCTGAAAAACAATGTTTTCATCAAAATCGCTGTCTTTCTCTTGTTCTCTTTTCTAATGACAAGACTTCTTCAGAACATGCAGTTGTGTGAGGGAGATCTGGATTACCCAAACTACACCTACACAACTTAACTATATGATCCTTCGGCAAACAAAGGTGTGTTACAACAGTTTAGTAATGACTCACTTCAAAATATAGGCCCACTCAGTTGGATAGTTTGTGTGTAGATGGGGGGGGGGGTTCTTTAAGACTGTTGAAGGATATGGTGGGGGAAGGAAAACGGTTTTAAGAATGGTGTTGCTCACCTTCATGGTTGTGTTGTATAGGGAAATGAAGGATGTGAGCAGGTCTAGGTAGCGCGTGGTAAACACGAAAGCAAACAGGATCTGACTCTTCCCTGATATACCTGTTCATTGAAAAAAGCAGTTCAGAGTAAGATTTTTGACCATTATCGTCAAGACAACTACACTATATTTTTACATATACCATTTGTAAAATAGTGTTGTCTGCTGGTAATTTCTTGCAGTTTCATAAAATTGGCCACAGAAGACTTTTGAGGGTGCGCATTTACCTTTACTTCCAATGCTTTTAGAAAATGTGCAACATTGAAAACTTTGATCGACAGGGGGTCAATAATTTCTTTAGCAATTTTTTGTTGACACATGTGCCACCAATTATAAGATGCAACTGGTCGCACGGATTACAATATAATGTAGACACTTTAAGTGTCACGTTTCACCGGTCAACATCATTAGTACTATGTTGCCACGTCAGAGGTCAACTCAGGCAACTGCGGTAGTGCAAACCACTTTAAATTCGCACATCCATCCCGGGTCAGACTCAGAACAGACATGATGTTGCATGCCATCATACAAAGTTTTGCACCTTTTGCTAAGCTTCTCTTACGTGCACCTGAAGTGAGTTAGAACTGCGTGTGAATGCTGAAGGCCAAATGAATCATATTACAGAATCCCAATTACAAGCTACCGTAAGCTTTTGTCATCCCAAACTAGAGCTTTTCCTAGCTCTAGAACTGCTGCAGTAACCCGACTGTCCTTTTACTTAGCAAGTAGGCAATACCACCACTACCCATGGTAAGTAAGCAAACCAACGTGAAAGCAGAGATAATTTAGCAAACCTTACATTAGCAAATGAGATGACAAGGCAAGCTTATAATTTGGTTGGCGTTACACAGTAGGTTAGCTTGCAACTAACTAGCAACAATGTAGCATTTGGATTGTAGCTTTAGCTTTAAGCATAAACGATCAAATCTGAATAAGGATCTTTAACTATTATCGTATACCCATAACTTTTTGTGTAAATTGCACAGTGGGATAACATGTTGCTCCCTAACGTTAGCTTAGAGCTTGCTACTCACCAGCACAAGACCTGGTTTTCCATATTTTTAGCAGCAGAATTATGATGGCTGCTAAATGGGAGAGATCGCCGGTGAGTCTGAAAACGTTCATGTTTCTCCGAGATGCAGGCGTCTGTGCCTTAACAAATACAAATTAGTTGGAAATTAACTATAAGACACCTCTTAACCACCGATAATAACCAATTAAAGTATATTTGCACGGTCTGTCAGACACCAGAATGTTTTAGTCCGTAGGTTTGGATGGGAAAATGGCGAGTTATGCGCGACGTGGCCCGGATACGTGGCCAACCACGATAGCAGCACCCAATGCAAGCTGGGAAACATCGCGCTTGGCAAAATTAGAAACGCCCGTTTAAGGCGGGCCCGTTATGTATGATAAAAATTTGAATTCCTTATGATTATTCCTTAAATCTATGATATAATAATCTAGAGGAAGCTTCCTGTATTATTAATCATGTGCAACCAAGTGCATATGTTTTTGTTTAATTTTGCAAAACTTCAGACTTAAGTGAACGAAGATGATCAAACATGAAACTACACATCCCAGAAAAAAATATTTATTCCACTTTAAACAATATTCTTTAATCAGACACTGACGCAATAGCACATCATTGAGCAAATTCATGACAAGCATCAGATGGACTTTCAAGGCCTCATATTGATATAGCAATATACTTTAACATGTATTAGCAGCATCATTTCAGCCCAATTTTACTGGAGAAAATGTGCTTACAGCTTGAATTGGTCTAACACAAGTACGTTTCATAGCATAAAAAAGCCTCAATATACAGTACATGTCTATTCTATGGTGTATTGCCGAATGAATAATACTATCACAAGTGAAACATTTACAGTACAATTTACAAGACAGAAATACACTTAAGTGTTAAAGTTATGTGTTTTTGGAGAAGAAATTCATTATTTTTTTTTTACTTCTTCTTTGAGTGTTCTGTATTGCACGGCAAAAGGACACTCATTTTTTTTGCAAAATGTGTAGAGGTAGGACATACAATAGCTGGTAAACAAGGAATGCACCTGAACGGACAATATCATCAATTAATTTATGTCACTTTGATTTCAGCTGTCCATAAGCACCATAAGTGGGTTAGATGGCTTATTCTGGAGTCAGCCACAGATTCAACGATTTAGAAAAGGATCAGTAACATGACATTTACTCCACAGATGGCTTAAGAACAAAGACTGCATCATCAAGCACATAGTAATCCTTATACATGTCTCCCTCACAGAGATATGGCAGACGAGTTACTGCTTCTACCTCAAAACCTGCCTCTCTGAAAACCTCATTGGACAGGTTTGTCACTTGCTCCTCCCATGTCTTCCCCTTAACTCTCAAGTGTTGCTTTGGTCGCTGCCATTTTCCACCTAGACACAAAAGCATAATTTAAACGTCTCATTTAAAGAAAGGTGTTTTTTCCCGCCATCATTTTGACAGGAGTTAGAGAACGTGTGGAATCAAAGCAGTGTCAAATATTTTTTTCATCTGGTAATACATTCTTTAAAAGAGACAGGAAACTAGCATATACACTGTCTAAACTGAGTTTCTTAGGCCCCTAATTCTTAATATTTAAGTGCATTTGTACATGTATTCAGTGCTCTCTCTCAACTCCACTTGGTATGCCTTTAAAGTCAAGAGATCGTGCTAACAAATAGTATTCTTCACAAACCTATCTCCACATAAGGCTGGAATGGCAGTACAGCAGCTAGGATAAGTCTTCCTGTGCCAGGCACTAAGGAGGTCCTCATGGCCTTCAGGAGCTCCAGAGGATCATCACATCGGTCAAGCAGGTTCAGACAGCTGATGAGGTCGTACTGAAATTCTGTGTGCTGCCATTCATCTATACCTAGCAGTCTGGGACAAAGAGGGTGTCATACTGTTAACATAAACATACAAACAATTAGAAAGCATTTAGTTATGTACAAAAAGAAAACGCACTTATATTTTTTTTTCTGGAGATGCCATTTCATAGGTGGGGAAACCTCAGTGGCATACACTTCTCGAAAATGTGCTCCCATCACCTCAGTGACACCTCCATCCCCAGCTCCCAGGTCAAGCAGTCTCCCTGAACGCCACTCTGGGTCAATGCGCATTAACCGCCTAAACTGATCTGCTGAGAACACAAACATAGATCCACGACTCAGGAACCTGAAAGAGAGGAAAATAAAGATTACATTAAAGAGTGAGAGGTTTTTGAAATGTGTTTGTTTTTTTGTTGCAACTTTGAGGAAAGTGTTCTTACCCATTTATGGAGGTGCGCGAGACAACAGGGCTGAGGACTGTAGATATGAAAGAGTGGTAGAGCTGAGTAAAGACCCATCCAGACTTTTCTACACTTATTTTTAGGAAAGTCTGAGTGTCACTATCCATGTGGCTTTGAACAAACAATGGCTTCACATTCTCCCCCAACAAGTCAAGACCACATCTGTACCACTGGTAAAGAGGAGAGTAAATAAAGACAAAGTGAGACATCGAATCAATAATGGGTGACTAAATATGAATGACATTTAGCTTGACTGAATTTCACTTAAGGGTTCTTTCAGTAAAATAAAATGGAAAACAGATAGAGGCCACAGACAGATTATAACAAACACATGAAATAGTAGCACACTATTATCTTACCTCTTGGGTCTCGAGTCCAGCCGTTTCGCTTTCGCTCACCATGTTCATGAAAAGTGAACGAGCGAGTGGACTACGCACGTACTTGCCCGTCCACATTCTTCTAGTTGCCAACAGCAAGGCGATGTAGCCCAGCACCCACGCTACAAAAATCAATGTCTTCAACTGTAGATGACACATATGGACAGTAATAGAATAAGCAGGAAAATGTTATATGGAGAATTGTCTGCTGCTGTTTCTGCTATGAAGACTCAATGGTGGTGGGCACTGACAGGTGAGATGAGGACGGTTAACAAACTTAAAAGTTACTGCTGCTAGTGAACAACGACAGGTCACTGATGTTATCCAATTGTAATGGCACACGTTGTTCATGTCTTCGGTTTCAAACACCATAAACACACAAACCTGTGGGTGCAGTACGCCTAATCCACTTGTTGTTTAGATTACATTTTAATCCGTTGAGTAAATTGTTATATTGTCAAATTGACTGCTAGCAGTGCCAGCAGACACCACGGACTGATCACCAGACTGCAGACGAAAAGCTAAAAAGCACCATATCCTGTGCTACCTCCAAACCTGTCCGGCTCGGTGTACTTTGTCGAATCGTGTACTTCTAGAGAAGGGACGCGAACGTTATCGAACGAGAAGGTTATCGTAGATTGAGTTTTTGGTTTTTTTGCAGGGCTGAACTGTATTGGAGGAATGCATCGCGACAAAGGTAAAAGTGTTGGCTGTCGGTTATCTGTGCTCTTATTTTTCTTTTGGAAATGTTGCAATCGTATCAGCCATGAATGTTGGTCTCGTTCTACATTGCATTATTTATACTCCATTAACACCACTATTGTTTATTTATTTTATGGATTTTGGGCACACGTCATTATATTCTTTTTATAAGATCTTTGTTTTTATTGTGTCACAAGAAGTACTACTGTTACAGTGTGACCGTGGCGCGCAGATGCCACTGTCTCTGAACTGAAAAGTCTCCAAAACAAAACATATCCTAAATCCAGCGTGGAATTATTTATTTGTAATTCGTGTCTCTGCACTGCTGTTCACCTAACATTGTTCACCTCATTCTAGCCCCCCCTCTTCCTCTCACTTCTTTGCGGCTCTTGGTCCCACCACTACGGCTGGTCTCAGCCGCAATCTGGCGCACGGTTCAGCAAAAAAATGTGCAAGATTATGGCGTACTAGACGAGTTTGTCACCCTGGTCACTGAAATGGTCCCTGAAGTCCTTAATCAAAGACATAGATACCTTCTCACTATTGGCCTACGAGCACAGGTACCGGAATGACAAATGTGTTGCAAATGTTACAACATTTTAATAGACCATTGAAAGACCATAATGGCTTTGTATGTTTCTCTCTGTTTGTTTTTGTATGGGTTGGCTTTAGATGATTCTGGAGTTGTGTCGCTCAGAACAAACTGCAAATGTAAAGAACATTCAGCCACACTTGATCAGGATTAAAAAGCTTTCAACATTATGGCACACTGAGGTGTGTTTTCTGGGTGTATGTGTATGTGTGTGGGATCTGAATACTTTCTGAATACACTGTATGTATATAAACATTAACTGTGGCATTAGGTAATAGGGGGTTGTGCAGATTGAATGTTCACAGAAACAATTGTGTTAAAGAATGGTGATGCAGCGATTGGATCCTCTGAATTCAACTTCTTGGGTCTGATACAGACACTCCTGGAATGCCCAGACGAGAGAAAACACTTCTTTAAGGTTAAATAGTTAATCCAGATATCTCTGTTAAATAGTTGTTACAAAATCTTCCTGTTAGACTACAAACCCTGTCAAAAGAACACTGGTCTTGTTGTATAAACATTACGTACGTTGTTCTCTTATGCAGGATGTTTTCCCAGTGAAATTTGGTCCCAGGTATGATGCATCAATAAAGATGCTTATGAGCCAGTTCCTCTCACAACTTGAGAAGCTGTTTCCTGTTCCGTATTTTGAACAGGTACTATAAGGACACATTTCTTAATTGCAAGTTGGAAAATCTTTAACTTTCTTCAATTGTATTTATATATTTGCGACCCTTATTTTCAGGCATCTTCCATGCTTAGCAACATGTCGTCAATACTGGAGGAATGCATGGAATATGTGTGTCAACCTCAGGAGCTGAGAACACTACTGCAATACAACAAAGACATCAGTCAACTGGATGATGATGGTGGGTCACAAGTTCGCAACCACAAATGTAATTGTTTTAGGATATTGTTAAGTTAAAATGCTAACAATCGTGTACACAATTCCCTCCAAATGACTAAAATGAATACCTAAATTTAGAACTTTTTAACATTATAGTTCCTTTTTTTATATTTTCCAGATAACCAAAGCCTCCCACATGGTGACTGCATTCTTTCTGCTCTTTCTTACCCACCTTTTGAAAAAAACGCAGAGACAAAATCATTACATACATTACCTAAAACTAATTACATTAACTCTTTTAGCAAAGAGTTTGTATTTCAGTCTGAACTAACAGTGAACAGTGTTCAAATGGAGTACTGTGCAAGCACTAATATTGACAAACTTGGTGAGAGGATGGGAATGAGAGAATATGACGGTAAACAGTCTTCGTTCAGTTGCAACGTTACACGTGATATAGAAGAGAAAAATTATTCTGCAAATATTGAGCCTTTACATGTAGACACTGCTACAAGCAGTGTTGGGATCCAAGCTGGTAACAAAAAAGAAATGGATGATAGCATAGAAGTACACAGTAAGAGGATAGTTCAAGTAGAGATTGAGACAATCACTCAACAGTGTGGTGCCGGTGAGAACTTCGAGAACGCTATTGATAGGGAGAGAGGCGTAAAAAAAAAGACAGTGGAGGCTTTGCTAACTCAAAGGGAAATTATATGCCCAGACCTACCAAATGTGATCATAACCCCAATTAGTTCCCCCATTACACATAAGCCCAAAGACAAATTGTTAGCTCCCCTTGTCACGTTATCTTGTAGACCTGTGAGACAAAATAGAGGTCTGAAGATGAAAGCATACCTGGGAACAGTGCCCAAAACAGGGCACCCTAGACCCCAAAAACAAGATTTGTCAACTGCTAAGACCTGTCCCATATGTCATAATACATTCAGTAGGGCCTCAGACATGAGGCGGCATCAGAGGACCCACACGGGAGAGCGCCCATACAAGTGCACCAAGTGTAATAAGCTCTTCCAATTCCCTTATGACTTAAAAAGACACCAAGTGAATGTGTGTCGAGAGAATGTGCAACGACTTGGGACATTATCAGCTAATATGTCAGAGGAGAAAAAATTCCGAGACTCAAACAAATGTGTTGTTTCCGGGACGTTAATAGCCTGTACTTCAGACATAAATAGACAAGTGAAGACACACATAAGCCCACTCAGGATGCATAACTGTGAAGAACAGAGCCAATTAGCCACGGAAAGCAAGTGTGATTTGATGGCTCAGCATCAAGACACGATTGAGTTAGAGGAAAAAGAAAGTGCTGGTAGCAAATCTCCGACTCCCTATCCCAGGAAACCTTACGAGGGTCCCCAGCAATGCCAAGTGTTTATGAAGGCCACGTCTCATCCTTCTCTCCTTAAAAGAAACATGAAGACACAATCAGAGGGGCGCCCCTATTATTGTACTGTGTGTAATAAAGGTTACAACACAATGGACAGTTTATGGAAACACCAGACAAGCTGTGGGGTCTCTTCAGATAGAGATCAACATGGATATAGCAAAACTGCAGAGAATCCACCACCTGAAGAAGGAAGACTAGCACAGATTGATAAAAGCCTCAAGTGTAATGTATGTGGGAAGAAATTGAATTTTTTGAAGACACTGAGGAAACATGAACTCACCCATAATCCCTTATATTGTGAAGAATGCAATAGGCTATTCCCAGACAATGTAAAACTCGAGACACATAATTTGAAGCACCAGAGTCGTTCATGCAACATGTGTGATGAAAGTTTCCGTGGGTTTAAAAATCTTAATCAACACTATTTGGATGTCCATCAGTTTGGTGGACCATTTCCCTGCACATCTTGTGAGAGAAGTTACACCAATTTAAAAGGTCTTGTTAATCACGAAAGAATTCATACAGGTGACCTCCCATTCAAATGCTCCAAATGTCCAAAATCATTCAATTATCCATCTGCTCTTGACTTGCATGACAGAACTCACACAAAGGAGACGCCATTCCTTTGCTGGGACTGTGGGAAGGGTTGCAAGTCTAATGCTGCATTGAAAATACACAGACTCTGTTGCCACAGCAGTAGTGATGAGAAACGCTTCACCTGTGATCAATGTGGAAAAGCTTATGCATTAAAAAGAAGTTTAACTCTCCATGTTGAAAAACAACACACGGGTGTGCGTTACCCATGCACATATTGTGGTAAACTGTTTTTAAGTGCGTCCTCGCTGACAAGGCATGATTTGACTCACACTCATGAGAGGCCTTTTTCATGCACAGAGTGTGACAAGAGTTTTAGGTCAGCTTCAGAACTAAAGATACACAAACGCTACCATACAGGGGAGAGGCCGTTTAAGTGCGAGCATTGTGGAAAAGGCTTTGTGCAATCCTATTACCTCACCGCTCACCGGAGAATGCACACTGGGGAAAAACCGTTCAAGTGCACCACATGTGACAAATATTTTAGAAGCACTGGGATACTGAAAAGACATCGGATTATTCACACTGGAGAAAAACCCTATAAATGTTCTATTTGTGATATGGCGTTCAATCGAACAGAGCTTTTAAAAGTTCACAAGCGAAAGTCGCATTAATTATGTTGTAGTAGGCTATATGCATAGTATTAATATTGCACTTTAAATTGTAATATATGTTATAAAAACGAATAAAGGAGCCTGCTATAGCGTTTCATAAATGTTTGGATCTTGGATTTCATTATACCCACAATTTTCCTGCAATTTTAACTCTTGTGTAATGCGTACAACTACTATTACTTTCGCCAAAATGTTGTGTATCCTATAATTATCAATCTATTAGTCTATACTCGCCCATTCAATAGGTGGCGACACATAGGCCGAGTGCTGAGTTGTTTCTTTGCGGTGTATTTCCTTAGCTTGCTAGCGACTACAACCGTATTGTGAAGCGGAGCATTTAAGGTTCATGTTACATTATATATAACTTTACAATATATATGGTATAGTTTCTGGGTTGTATATAAAGTAATTTAAATATCAGCACCTGCACGTTGGACTCTACTATGGAGGATAATTCTTCCGTAAGAGGTAAACTAAATTGAGCCAAGGATCATGGTCACTTCCCGCCCGGGTTTCTATGGGATTACCGTCCATCCTCATATTCTTCGTGATATATTCTTGCAAATTTACAACATTGTAAATTACTCACTAGTGTCTCAGCAATAATCAATTAACTTACTTCTTTCAAATCGACTGTATTATTTTTATTTTAAATCTAATGATATTGGTAAATGCTTCTATTTTGTTGTATTCTGGGATATCCCAGTGGAAAGTAACGTCAGGGGCACATTTGCGGAGTACCTCTCAGTTAAATTCATGCCATGGAAGATGTTTCGCCTTTACAGTACTCTCCACCTTCATGCAAACCAAACTATTGCAAACTAGGGCCCAGACGAAGTGCTAACCACAATCGAATAGTGTAGTAGTCACATTACACGAACTCGGCCCAATATCTGTCTGAAGTGCGGTGATGCGAGTGCAAGATGGGGCACGAATATTTTTCTGTAATCTGCGTATGACTCCAGACGTCCCGAGGCGTTTGACGTTATGGGCGAATATTCCGGCAGAACAGTTGATAAATTGTTTTTAATAAACAAACGCAAAACTTGGTTGAACAGTGAAAAAACGATGTCGTTGAATAGAACAGGGACGAACCACGCAGTTCTGAACTGCACATAATGTACCCAAGCTACTTTCATAGTTTCTCGGTTGATAACGATTAACGAATGTGGCCACGAATCCCAACAATTAAAAACCGGAGCCCCACGTTGTGGCTTGGCTGTGATAAATAAAATACAAAAAATGTAACGTCGTAAACTATCACACAGACGTTTACAAAGTTTTTAAACACATTGTGCCGTGACTGGTAGATAAATAGACGCAATTATTGGGACCTGTGCTGACCTTAGAAGTGCATTATGCGTTATGTCAAGAAAATAGTGGGTGTTTTGTTTTGTTATTTTGCACACAGCATTTTATATATATGTATATTATACATTATTGTTTAGTTTTTTTTGCATTCTAATGATACAGTTGTTGATGTCTTCCAGGGCCCTGTCTTCCTCTTCTTTCTCTACGCCTCTTGGTCCCTCCATTAAGACTGGTTTCAGCCGCAATCTCGCAGACAGTCAAACAAAACGTTCGGAGGGATTATGGGATACTGGATGAGTTCATAACTATGGTGACCGAGATTGTCCCTGAACTTTTACAGGTCAGAGAGCGGTCTCTGCTCAGTCTTGGCCTTAGAGCACAGGTATGTTCAATACTACCCTCTGTTGATTATTTACATTTCAGGAAAGACATGCCTTGAATGGAGAATGGAAAGTGATATTTCTATCAATAAATGTTTCATCAAATCGATCAATAAAAACACAAGAATATCCATCAGTAATTCCATAAATATTGAAGCATATATTGAAGGATTTATTTATTGAAGGATTTATTTCTCCAACATGCAAATTAAGGGTTGTTTTTAACTTGGGCTAGCTGTTTTGATTTGACAGCAGTGGCCTATCAATACAAGAGGTAAGCTAAATTGAGCCAAGGAAAGTTTAGGTGCATGAAAATGCTTCTTGATAGCGAGCTAGCTTTTCATCAGAAGATAAAACATTTTTTTATCAGAAATAATGCCTGGCAGATTTGATTGATAGTGAAAATATACCACTCGAGGTCGAAAACTTTGTTGACAGGGTTACAGAAATTGCTACAGATGTGGATAAGGTTGTGTGGTGCAACCTGCAGACAATTTTGAATAGTGTTAGAGACTCTGAGTAGGACGATGCTACTACGAGATTTGTTGTAAATCTACATTCTGTGTGGTATTAAACCAACAGATGTTGCTCACTTTTTTGGTGTGTCTACACAAATCATTCAAAAGAGATTGGAACAGTTTACTTAACTTCTATGCCTATTGCTTTGAAGAATTTACAGCAATCGATGATGTGTTTTGAATGAATGAACATTATTATTAAATTAATGTTTATTCTGAGATTAATCACTGGCAGTGCATTAATCAGGCTATTATCTAGTCCTTATGGTTATCCACCTAAATTGCTTACTTTGACCTAAACAACCTTGCTAGTAATTACTAAACTTGATAAACTTAGCACTAACTGTTAGGACCACCATACCTAGACAATGGAACTAACTAGTTAGCAAATAGGCTTAGACACAGACATCACCTAACGCCTAACGCTGGGTACAAAATACCAGTTGTGATTTACAACTGTCTACAGTGATAGACCCTCTGCAGTCCAATCAGAACCACCCTAATTTGCATGTTGGAGCATGAACTCCTTCAATAAATATATTCTTCATTAAATAAAATGTACAATAAATTATTCAATAATGCTTAATGTATTTATTAATGATATATTTATGCATTTACTGATGGATATATGTGGGTAATGATGTATTAAAGGATATATGTATATGTATTTATTGAAAGATGTATTTCTTGATCAATATGTCACTTTTCATCCTCCATACTAATGCTTGTAATTCATTTTATGATTTAGCTGGTGCTGGAGTTGTGTCGCTCAGAACAGCCTGCAGACCTGAAGACCATTCAGCCACATCTGAAAATAGTACAAACACTCACTACGTTATTGAGCACCACCACAGAGGTGTGTTTTTATAGAGGTATTTTATATATATTAATTGAAAAATTGTTTTCGTGTGAAGTACTGATATGCATACTGTGCTGTTTTGCAGGCAAATTATTTACTAGCCACATTGTCTAAATGCAACTTTGTGGGTTTTATTGAAACCCTGCTGAAAGACACAGAAAAGAAAGAACACTTTTACCAGGTCAGTGTTCCTGTCTTTGGCAAATATAATAATGCTTGATAACTATTCCATAAAACCAAAATTGTGTTTAAGCCTAAAAGCCTTTGTCTGTTTATAGGATGTTTATCCAGAAATGTTTGGATCCAGGTATGATGAAGCAATACAGATTCTCATGGGCCAGTTTCTAAAAAGACTTGAGAATTTACTTCCTATTCCAAATTTACAACAGGTACTATAGCAAGAAAATACATGAATGAAAAGAACTTGATTTTTTTTTTAATGTTTGAAGTGTACATTCATTTCAGCAATTCTCTTCTTTTTCAGGCTTCCTCAATGCTCGGTTGTGTCCCAAATCCTCTGGAGGAATGTATGGAATCTGTGTCTAACTCCGAAGGGCTAAAAACATTGCTGGAATACCATAAAGACCTCATCCAGCTGGATGATGATGGTATATAAAAAACTGTGTATTACAAATTGACTTAATTGTAGTGCGGTATCTTTTCAGAATTAGGCTATCCTGAATGCTACATGTGTATTTTACTGTTGTATCTTTCTACAGATCATTCCATCCCTTCTTTGGAAGACAACATTCTTAGTGCCCTGTGCCTTTCTGTAAATGATCATGAGGTGAATGGTTCAGGTCTTCCAATATCAACCCTAACTGATCACATGTATTCCTCAAACCAAAAGTTAATGGTTGATTCCGCTACACTGACAGCTGGCGAAGAGGACGAAGGCGTGGTTAAGGAGGAAATCGAAACAGAGAAACAGTCTGTTTATATCACAGAGGTGGCACAAAATAGCGAGGTTACACATATTGCAGAACAGCAACAAAAAGAATTTCAATCTTTACCTGAAAACATTGTGGTTTGGGAGTCAAGTCTTCCAGAGGTTCAGATTGGCGCCAATTCAGAAGTATGTGATGAAGGGTTAGAGTCTAAAGAAGAAGAGATACTTGTTAAAGATGTTGAGGTAGTCTATGAAACAGACTGGCTCATTGGAGAAGATTGCGAAATGGAGCCTTTGAATTACCCTATATTGAATGAGGAGTCAATAGAAGGGGTTGAAAGCTCTAGTGCCATTGATAGATTTGTTAAAGAAGAAAGTGAGGAAATCAGCTGTGGGCCAGAATTTCTTGGACAAGTAAAAAGCATAATCGTAACAGATGCCCTCATTTCCTCCATGCTTCAAAAGCCCAGAGTGAAGTTGAAAAGGTTGGACCCCAGTGTGGCTTTTTCGTTTACAGCATTAAAGTCGTTCCCAAATGAAGCACCAAAGAAAATGGATTCCAGAAAAGTGTCCATTAACTCCAAAAGATTAACTTTAAAAAGTTGTCCTGTTTGTGGAAGTACTTTCAGTAGAGTTTCTGAGTTAAGGCTCCATCAGAAGAGCCATAAAGTCAGCGCGCTTCCCCGGTTCAGTTGTTCTATGTGTAAAAAGCGCTTCAGGTACATGTATGACCTAAAGATACACAAGGTCAATTTGTGCCAAGAAAATGTACCAGATCCCCATCCTTCACCATCTTTAACTTCTTCACCAGCCAAGAAACGGCTGAGGGGTCCACGAGAATGCAGCGTGTGTGAAAAAACCATACGGAACCATTCATACTTTGTGAGGCACATGAAGAGTCACTCAGAAGAACGGCCCCATCGCTGCTTGTTGTGTAATAAAGGTTACAAGGGCATCCATAACTTGAAGCTACATAGTGAAAAATGTACCGGCCCTACAAGCAAAAGTGAACATGAAAGTGATGAGGAGGACAATTCAGCTGAGACACCCTGTCCGGTCATACCTGGTAAGGACAGACTGATAAAGGATCTGAGGAATTTGGACTGCAAAGTGTGTGGAAAGACCTTTCCTTACCCATCTGTCCTGAGAAGACATATTCAGAGGACACATCTAGGGGTCAGCCTCTTTGAATGCTCTAAGTGTAGTGAGCAATTTACTATTCAGTCTGACTTGGCGAAACACCAGCTGGATGTGTGTCAAGGCAGTGTTCCACAACCCGAACAGAAAACCTCAAAGAAGCTCAAAGACAAAACAACATTAAAGTCCAGGAAGTGTGGAGTTTGTGGGAAAATCTTTGCGAAACCGTCACAATTACAGTATCATATGATAACCCACAATGACGAACGGCCATATAAGTGCACTTACTGTGAAAAGACATTCAAATATATTACCAATTTTAGAATGCATGGGGAGGTTTGTCAGCCTGCAGGTGACAAAGCAAGAGAGGACTTCTCTGTAGGTAGAGCTCCACCAGCTACAGATCAGAATGATGCACAGTCGTCCAGCAACTCTATTCTGCTTTCAAACAGCCAACAGAACCAACTAACTTTAGAGGAGAAAACGGATACACACTCTGAAATCCCAAATGATCTGAATGAAACAGAAAATGTTGGCAGTTGTCAGACTGCTTTATCTCTTCAGGGCCTTGAAAATGGGCCTGGGCAGATTGAAGTATGTACGCATCCAGCAGACAGAAACAAGGACAGGAAAGACACTGAAAGTGCATTTGGTGTAACCATTTCAAAACCATCACGCCGGTCAAGAGGCAAAAAATCCACTATTGAGACAGATGACACAAGTTCTGAAGTGTGTCTTATTTGTAAACTGTTAGTAAAAGGAAGCATGAAATGTCACTTGAGGTCACACTCAGACATGAGCCCTTACTCATGCCCTCATTGCAAGGTAAAATTCAGGTTTAAAAATGATTTGAGAAAGCACATGAAGGGAGAACACGATCATGCCGACGCCGAGACCCTAAAGAAAATAGAGCGATCTCTGAAGTGTGATGAGTGTGGGAAAGAGTTTATGTTCATTAGGACTCTGAGACAACATAAATATACCCATAATCCACTCTATTGTATAGAATGCAAAAGGTTGTTCCCAAGCATGGCTGCTTTTTCAACGCACAGACTGATGCACAAGCCCCGCCCATGTATGATATGTTTGGAGAACTTGAATGGGTTAACACAACTTAACAAACATTATTTAGAAGTTCATGAGTATCGTGGACCTTTTGCCTGCACATCTTGTGAGAGAAGCTACACAGATTTGAAAGGTCTTATTATACATGAAAGGGTTCACACAGGTGAACTCCCATTCAAATGCCCTGAGTGTCCAAAATCTTTTAATTATCCATTTACTCTTGCCATTCACATAAAAACGCACACTGAGGAGAAACCATTCCTTTGTTGGGACTGTGGGAAGTGCTACAGGAACCCCGGGGCCCTCAGGAGTCACAGGCTAAGTTTTCATGGCAGTGATAAAGACAAACGTTGTATCTGTAGTCACTGTGGAATAACCTTTGCTCTAAAAGGAAATTTAAATAAACATGTAGCAAAAGAACATGCTGGGGTGCGTTACCCATGCACGTACTGTGGTAAACTATTTTTAAGTGCATCCTCATTGACAAGGCATGATTTGATTCACACTCAGGAGAGGCCCTATCCATGTACCGAATGTGACAAGAGTTTCAGGTCGGCATCTGAACTGAAAATACACACACGCTATCATACAGGAGAGAGGCCGTTCAAGTGTGAGCAGTGTGGAAAGGGCTTTACTCAGTCATATCACCTCACTGATCACAGAAGAATGCACAC